>QJOA01000225.1:66976-90795 GCA_004155915.1 Monosporascus sp. CRB-9-2 | reverse complement strand
ATTTAAAATATTTAAAATATGTAAAATATGTAAAATATGTAAAATATGTAAAATATGTAAAATATGTAAAATATGTAAAATATGTAAAATATGTAAAATATGTAAAATATGTAAAAAATTCGTAAAGTATCGCCATTATTATAACTGTTAAACGCATTTAAAAAGTGAGATAAAATAAAGCGCTGCGTTAAAAGCGATAAAACAGAGCAAAAGAAATGATGAAAGTATTTTTGCAAATAAGGTGTATAGGTATATACTTTCTAACTGTTTAAGACATCTCGTAGGACGGTAAAAGTAACTAACAAAGAATACCACTGTAAGTTGTACGATAAACAACTTCGAAATCGTCTAAATTATTAATTTTATATCTTTCGAGCTTTAAAGTACGTTATTTTAACAAATAAAAGGCCCTTAATTTGCAGCTATATAGTGTTATATAGCCCTCGTCGAGGAGTACATAACGGTGCTAGATGCACCTTTATAACCATTATATTGCTTAAGTTATTACAGAATATATATAGTTTAAATAAAAAAATGTTCTTCAAAAACCTATTTCTTTAGGAATATAACAGTTATAAAGGTATATCCGGTATCAAAATGTAGCCCTCGTCGAGGGCTAGGTAATGATATATGGCTGCAAATTGGCAGCCTTCTAGTTGCTAAGTATATCGCTTTAAAGCGTATATTCGAAGTTGAACGTTGCGTTGCAAAAAAGGTGTGTGATTCAGAAAGCTAAGTGGGGCCCCGACACTCTGATTCGAAATGGAGTAAAAGCGACAGGGGTTTCCTTAATCGGAGGTACGGCCCTGAGTCGTACAGCCCACCCACTCACTTGCGATCCTCCGGGGGGCCGGCATCTGCTGTGCGACCAACAATTGCAATACATCGCCCTTTGCATTGCCTACCACATTGCGGAAAGTGAGACGAAGACGAAACTGAGAGTGCATAGATTTGATTGCTCTTCCTGTTCTCCTGATCGTCTAAGCAAGGGACTTGTTTTCACAAACGCTCTCTTTCGAGCCACATCTTTACATCGAAACCCGTTCCCATCGTGTCTACTCTTTACAATTCCCCAACTCCTCAGACTCTTCATCCCACTTCTCAGCGACCATGGCATCACCCAATACAACTCCACGAATCGTCGAGTTAGCTGCCAAGATAAGCATTTCCGTCGCCGAGTTACAGGAGCTTCTATCAGCCCAGGGAGTGCCGTCCCCATCCTTTTCCGAGGACAACCCAGAATGCCTTCCTGCTGATATGTCCCATCTTCAAGATGCTGTGCTTGACGCGACTGCCGAATTGCATGAATTACTCTTGGAGCCTATGTCACTAGTCTTCAAATTCAGTGCGGTAAGACTCCTCAAGTTCAGCTGGGTTTTTTCGCGAGTTAATCCTTCCAGATCTCCAATCTGGTCAGCATCGACGCACTCTGCCGGTTCCACATTGTCGATATGATACCTCCGGGTGGCCAAGTTTCCTTTGGAGAGATTTCCAAAAAGACAGGCCTAGATGAACCGCTCGTCAGACGCCTACTCAGGCACGCGATGGCCATGCGTATCTTGAAGGAACCTGAGCCTGGTTTGGTGGCACATACAAAGATCTCCAAGTTCTTGACCATTCCATACATAAATGCCTGGGTTAACCTTGGAGCGCAGGATGGCTGGCCAGCTTCTGCCAGGGTAGGACTCCAAGTAGACCCTGAAACAGAAAATTGTATAGTAGTGAACTGACATAAGTGGTCTGCCGTAGATGGTAGACGCGATGCAGAAATGGCCATCGTCCGAAGAGCCCAACGAAACTGTAAGTGTGTCCCATGTTTTAGAGCTGATTACGTTCTCCCTGCCTGCTCTGGTGCCCCGAAGCCCGACGATCAAACCTCAGGGCGTGCTGATCCTCACAGGGCTTCTGTCTTGCCAACAACACCGAGAAGTCAATCTACGAGGTGCTCAGTGCGGACCCTATGCGGGCGATGCGCTTTGCATCTTCGATGAAATCCTTTGACCATTTTCCGGGTTACGCCATCACGGAAGTCCCCAGGCTCTACGACTGGGGTTCCCTAGGCAACGTACTCATCGTTGACGTTGGTGGATCCAAAGGCCACGTCTCTATAGAGCTGGCGAAGAGCTTTGGAAATGTCATGCTACTCGTCCAAGACATGGAGATGGTCGTTAAGGGCGCGGAGTCTGATGTACCCGACCAGTTGAAAGGCCGCATTGAGTTCATGACACATGGCCTTTTCGATCTGCAGGCGGTGCAAGCTGATGTTTACTTCTTTCGCATGATCTTCCATAATTGGGCTGACAAATACGCTCTCCGAATCCTGAAAGCGCAAATTCCAGCCCTCCGACCTAAGGCAAAGATCCTTATACAGGATGCAATTATGCCAGAACCAGGCCGTATTCCATTGTGGAGAGAGCGAGATATGAGGTATGCCGCTACATGATCACCACGTTATGGTTACAAGCTTCTCTGATAACGGAAACTCACAGGGCCATGGATATGAACATGGGATGCTTCTTCAATGCTCGTGAAAGATACCTGCACGAGTGGAAAGCTCTACTCGCAGCGGCCGATAAAAGATTCGTCCTTCAGCGGGTAATCGAGCCTGAGAGATCTTTGTTGGCGATCTTGGAGGTTATTTGGGATGTGTGACAAATGTGTGTGGTTCTGCAGAAGCTTCAAGAAGCACTCTAAAGTTCAATTTTAAGACGTTAGATCACTAACTCCAGGGAGCTCGGCTATTTCTACGATAGGTTATTGCGTATACGGTAAGGCTGTCAATGAAATCATTTCTCTAGGACATTCAATACCCCAATATCCATTTAGTTACGGTGGTCACGAGATATGTCAGACCCTACTGAGGTCCAGATCTCTAAGCTTAAGCCGTGGTGTTATGACCAACCAAGCCTGGCTCACTGGCAGACGGTCGGAGGTTAAGTAAACTGTCTCCGACGCAAGACTTTGGGTTACGTAACATAGATCCGAATAGATTCCCGGATATAAGGGGATTTATGCATTTAGGAAGTATAGATCGGAAAAATCTTCGGATTTATACAAATCTAATTTGATTATAGGATATAAATGCAAAGGAATAAACGGATTTAAACGGATTTTAATTAAAATATATAAGTCTATTATTTTTATAATTTAAATAATGTTAATTTGTAATAATAATAATTAATTATATATTATTTACGGCTATTTATTATTTTTAATATAAATCGTATAATAAAATTTAAGAATTAGTTGAATTTAAAACCGTTATACGTTATAAACTTTTTTTATAATATCGTAAAATTTTAAATAAATATTATTAGATTTAAAAATAAAGTTAAAAAATTTAAAACTTTATTTAAAGGCGAAATATTAATTATAATATTTATTAAAATTAAAATTAAAAAGTTTAAATTTTAGGATAAAAAGAAATATTTAAATAATCTTCATTTAAACTAAAACATATTTTCGAATTAAACTTTTATTATAATAATTTTTTTAAAAAAACCCCGTAAATTGATTCGAACGTATTATACGAAATTATTCAAAAATTAAAAGTTTTAATAAAAAGTTTTATTAAAAAGGTTTTCGAATATTACATTAATTCGAAAATAGATTTTAAAATAATTTTATTAATTCGAATAAAAATAAAAACGTAATTTAAAAAATTGTTTTTTATAATAAAGAAATTAACATTTAAATATATCGTAACGTTTAAAGATTTAGCCGTTAAAATCTGATATAAAAACGAGAAAAATAAAATTATAGTTAATATATTTTATAAGAAATTAAAAAAGAGTTTTTAAAAATCAATTAATTAAGGAAAACCGGATTATAAATTTTAATTAATAAATCGTTAAAGCCGTAAAAACCGATAATTAATAATTTAAAAGACGATAAAAAAAAGATATTTTATTCCAAGATTAAAATATTTTCAAGTTAATTAAGGGAAAAAACGAAATTCATTTAAAATTTATAAAAATAAGAATTATTTAGTTATAAAAAGGTATAATTGTTAGCTATAATTATAAAAATTAAAAATATATTATAAAATAATATAAAAGTTGGAAATAATTATGATAATAAATTATAACTGTTAGAAACTAATACCGGAAACAAATTAGTAATAAAAAGATAAATAATATACTTTAAATCCGAAATAATTATAGATTTTTATTAAAAATACGATAAAAATTAAAAACAATTAGAAAATTATCTTAAATAATAATTAAAATATTTATTTTTATTAAGTTAATTTTTATTTAATAGTTATAACATTATAAAGAAAGAAAATTAAAGAAATATAGTTTATCTTTTTAATTATAATAACAAGTAAAAAGATTTAAGTAATATTTAACGTTTCACTTCTCTCTAAAGGAAGCGCAATCGTATAAACAAAATTGAATAAATAATAAATTGCTATCTTAATTCCTAAGCTTTACTAAACCCATTCCCTTTGCAGCTCTTATTTACGCCGATTCTTATCGAGGTTCTAAACGTTTTTCGCAATCCGAAGCAGCCGGGCAAACTATCGTTCGTAATTTTCCTTACATTATTTCAAAATTTAAACTTCGAAATCCTTAAGCTTACTATTATTCTTTAATTTTGTTAATAATATTTCCATAATCGTTATACTTTTCGGCATGTACTTTTACAAAAGTCGATTGCTATTATTTTCGCAAATTAAATCGTATCCGAAAATTAAAAACTAAAATCGATCGTATTAAAAAAAAATTTCTAAATTAACAGTAATATCGATAATTTTAATTCGTCATGCAATTTTATAATATTTTTATACCATTAATAAAACAGTTTTCGACGTAACCTTACGGTTCTAGATTATTAACATTACGCATTTAAAATTCCACGGAATAATATCTTAAATAATTCAAAAAATTATAAAAACGATCGAACCGTAAAACTGGGGAAAGCTCGGAAAGATACCAGCCTTTTATACGTAATTAAGGTTTACCGTTAAGGTTTGCCTTTAAGGTCTGCCTTTAAGATTTATCTTTAAAATTTACCGCGTAAAACTTAATATCTCCTAAGTTATATTATCTAGCCAGCGGGCATAAAATTCATCAGGGTCGAAACTTATCGGCAACCACGTATCAGTCGGCTTTAAAATAAGGCTTTATAAAACAAAGATATTAATCTATCCTAATCGTAAAACTATTAATCAATTATCGTATTCAAAAATATTAGGTCTAATATCTCTCGTACAAATTATATCGTATAATAATTTTCTATATATTTGGCTCAGCCTGAAAAATAAGGCTTAAATCTATTCAACCTTGCATTTAACGTTTAAACGAAAAAATATAAAAGATAAAGTAGAAATTCAGATATAAAAAAACTTAATTAATACGGAAAGCTTTATGCTATTAATTATAAACGATATTAATACGAAATATATAAGAATTATAAAGAATATATTATATAACGGGTTTTGTAAATATACTAATAAAGCTTTAATTTTAATAATTAAATCAGCGATAATCCGGAAAATTAAAAATAATACCGAGATTTAAAAAAGTTTATAATTTGAAACGAAATTAATTAATTAACAAGATTTAAAATTGGTTAAAAGAAAAAAGTTGCTTTAAAAAAACCTTTTTTATTATTATAATTAATACGATTATTAAACGTAAAAAAAGTTAATTTAAAAAATAATAAATGAATATTATTATAAAGTTATAACGGATTTATAGTTTTAGTTAACATTTACCGGAAACCCAATACAGCGATATATTTTTAAAAACAAATATAATTCTTTTTTTGCGGAAATAAAGTTTTAAAATTATAATATATTGTTAAAAAAACTTTTTATAAAGAAATTATTAATTTAAATATTACGTTACGATAATAGAATAAATATTTATAATAACTGAAAAGACTAAAGAAATAGTTTTTAAAGTAATTATAAAATTAGAAAATAGTATAAAAAATTAACGTTATTTATAAAAAAGCTTAAAATTAATAAAAAAAAGTAAAAATCAATAATAATATTTTAAAAAGGTTGTGTGCGTAATAAAATCATCAAAAAATTAATCAAAATAGAAATACAAATTAAAAAAGATAGACTATTATAATAATAAATTATAAAGCTATATAAAGAAATTATATCGGTTTACAAATAAGAAATAAATTATAATTATTATAATAAGATAAACAAGATTTTGATAAGGTTGAAAATATCGAAAAATAAATATTTAATTGCGATAACGAATAACTTAAACGTAAAATTAATTCCTTTAATGTTTTTATTAAAAATAAATAAATTATTAATTTCATATATTATTTTAATTAAAATCTATGTAATAATTTTCTGATTATTATAATTAAAGTAATAGAATTGAATTATCGGTTTAAAAATTAACTAGATACATTTTATTTTATTTTTATAGTTATATAAATTTTAAATAATTTAAATTTTAATATTTAATTGATCAAGTTAATAAATTTAAATATGAAAATATCATATAAATTTCATTATTTAAAAGGATAAAATATACAAGAAATAAAAAGTATATTAAAAAAATACGGCGTATTATTATAAATTTGAAAATACGATTTTAGTAAAGAAATAACGATTTATTATTATAGTTTAAAAAGTTATTAGAATAAATAATTACAACATTATTAAAATATTATAAATACGAATGATTATTTTTTCTATAAAAACTTAAAATAAAATTACGGAATAATTTTTAAAAATAATAAAACAATTAGTTTTTACCTTATTTAGAACTTAAAGCGGACAAAATTAAAGATATTACGTAATCATTAGGAAAAAAAGGTAAAAAGGTTTATATATAAGGTTTTAAATTATTAATAAAATATTTAATATTTTTCGTATTAAAAGAAAATAAGAATATACCATTCGTTATTATTATAAATAGCTTAATAATATTATTATTAAAAATAAAACTTTATTATTATTAATTACCGAAATAAAGAATTGTTGATATAGAATAGAATAATTTATATTTTAAAATTTAGAAAAATATAATTAAATACGAATTAAATTAAACAACGCCTAAAAATAACTTTTAAAATTAAATACCAACTTTTTAAATATTTTGTTAAAGTTTTCGGATTTACAAATATACCGGCAACATTTTAGCAAATAATTTATTACGTATTGCGAAAGTTTTTTAATATTTTCTTTCTGTATCATTTTAATAATATTTTAATTTATTCCAAGCAAAAGAAAGAACATAAAAAATATTTATATAAATTTATAAATATTATGAAATGTTAATTTTTCGATTAACGCCGAAAAAAGAATTTTTTATACGTTAAAAGTAAAATATTTAAATTATGTTATTATTTTTAAATCCGTTAAAATAAACTTTAAAAAGTTCGTAATAATTGAAAAATAGATATAATTTATTAACGTTAAAAAGATATAAATATTTTTTAAATTTATTAAATATTATTAAATTTCTATACGTGATTTTAATAAAATAATTATATTATTAAGAAAGCTTATTAAGATAAAACGGTTATTTAAATAAATATTTAAAAAAAACCATTTAATTATTAAATTAATACTAATTATATATAATTCAACGCAATTAATTAAATTAAAACCCGATATTTCGAATTACTTTTTAAAACCAATAATCGGATATTAAACTAATAATAGAAGTTTTTACCTTTAAATAGTTTATTTTTATAATTTATATAAAACCGAATTAAATTACTTTATATACGATGAAGAAATTTTATTTATCGATAATTTTTTTGGAAAATTTAAAATTTATTTTATAAATAATATGTATTAAATTAAAGTATATATAAATTATAAAAATTTTATATATTCTTTTACGATTAGAGAGTTAATCGAAAAATAATTAAGTTATATTAAATATTTTCTTAAATTTAATTATATTATTATTTATCGTAAAAGATCAAAAAAAGGTAAAATAAACGTATTTAATAATCGACCTGATTTTTAACAAAATTAAGATTAAGATATAGTGGATAATTTTCGTTATAATACTCGAAAAATATTTTAATAACGATAAATTATTCCGATAAAAGGAATTTTAGCTAATATTTATTAACGTATATAGCAATACAATAATAATCTACCCGAAAATTGACAAACAAAAAAAATATAAATATCAAAGGAATTTTAAAAAGATTTAATATAAAATATATACGAATATTACTTGCAAAGATATTTAGAGATTTATAAAGTCTTAAAACTTTTATAATGGACATATTATTTTTTAACAATAGAATTAACCGTATAAAAAATAATATATAGATATAATATTTACCTTAAAATAGAAATATAATGATATAAGCTTTATGGAAAATGATCATTATTATTAATCGTAGAACGATTATAAAATTTTATTATATTGAATTTTATTATTCAGTTTATTATATTAAACAATCTAGTGATAAAAATATATTACGATAATATTTTTGTGATCGTTAATCGATTTATAAAAAAAAATTATTTCAAATTTTAAAACGAAATACCGGTATAAAACATTTTATATATAATTTTTTTAAATATATTTTAAATATTTAGGGATTTTGAAGGGAAATTATTTTAAATAAAAATTAATAATTTAAATTATGAATAAACGAATAAACGGGAAACTTTAATTAAACGTTAAAAACTTATTTACGATATTATATTAATTACAAATAAAATAACTAAATCGAAAAGTTATTAATTATAAAGCTAACTTATAATATAAATTATTACAAAAATATTAAAAAGAACGTTAATAATTATTAATTTTAATTTTATATTAAACGTTTATATGATTTTAAATAAAAATTTAATTAGGGTTAAAACAATATTTATATTAAAATAATTAAAATGATTATATACCGAAATAAGAATAAAACTTATATTCGTACGTCATTAAATAGGTAAATATTAAATTTAAAAAGACGTTAAAAAATTAACTTTTTCGAAAAGGTAAATATTTTATTTTGGTATCAAAAACATTTAAATTTAAAAATTTTACAAAAAGTTTAATTTTAAATATATTAATTTGTAAAAGAATTTTAAAGAATTTTAAAAATAGTTATAAATTAAAGTTATTACCGAAATTTAAATTTTATATAAGTTATTACAATTTATTTTTTCAATTAATAACAAATACAATTAAAGTTAATATACAGCGAAACGAAAAAGTTATAAAAAAACGTACTAATTTACGAATTAAAAATTTTTGGGATCTACGGAATTAAAACGGACTTATCCAGTATTTGATTAAATAAAAAGATAATTTAAACTTCGAAAATATTTAGGAATCCGTAAAAAATCTTACTAACGTTTAATATTTTTTAAGGAAATTTTACTAATAACGCAGAAACTACTAGGATTAAAAGCATCCTAATCTACGTGACTTAATAACGTCTAATTAATTCTTTTAAATTCCAAACTAATTAAGTACCTTGTAATTTAAGTGATTTATGCGATCTACGTAACCGTTTCGGTCTCCAATTTTTCCTGCTTTTTTAATTTGTTTAAAAATTAAAACCTGCGATTTTTATTTCGATATTTTTAGTACGAAAAAATTCTTACTGTTAATGTAATCGCTAACGATGTACGATTATTTTGTTTACTTCTTTTTGCGATCGGAACAACCGTTTTTCGGCCAAAAGTTCCTTATACTTTATATGTTCCGATTTTCAAATAATATTACGTAAAAAGTTAAAAGGTACGCCTATATTATCGTAACCTCGTTTTTAGGATCCAGCTTTCATGACGAATTACGTCCTTTATTATAACGTATTTTTATTTATTTTTAAAATATGAAAAATAAAGTATAACTTCGAAATCTTTTCGTGAAATTAAAAAAACTAAAGATTTTCGTTTTTTGTTTTAGTCAAAACGCTTATAAGATTTTTGTTTTTTAATACTGTTAAATTTAACGAATAAAAATTTAAAAAGTAATATATGAAAAAAATGATTTTTATTAAATAAACGTAATAAATAATTAATTTTCAAGAGAAAAAGTTTTAAAAAAGGAAAGATCGTATTATAATTAATTAAACCTAATTTACTAGTAAACGGTTAAAAATTAAGAGAACTGTTTCCGACGTAGAATTTTAAATTACGTAATATAAATCCGAATGGATTTCTAGATTTAAGGAGATTTATATAATTTAAAAATATAAATCCGAAAAGATAAACGGATTTAAACGGATTTTAATTAAGACATATACGTTTATTATTTCTATAACTTAAATAATACCAGCTTATAATAATAATTAATAATATAAATTATTTACGGTTATTTATTATTACCAGATATAATTATTGTCTTATTGCTTAAATTCCTACAATATTATTATCAATATAACTGTATGACTAGATTTAAGAGTTAGTTAGGCTTATAGCCGTTATACGTAGCTTAGTTGGCTAGCTTTTAGTGGGATGCGTTGTTCGATTATCCGGTATTACTTTCTCTTAGTTATAGCTATTTTATATGTATATAAGAAGTGATTTTAAACGTACCTTAATCTTTTTAAGCTTAGCAGATATTAGTTTTTAATACAGCTATTAGCGGCCCGTTAACTCCTCAACGACCCGATATATATAAATAGAAATCTAACGTTTTAAACAAAAACAAAGTTGCAATAACGCATTCTGCCGTTTTCAATCGAAACGTAATCAATACCCGTTAAATAATATAATTCTTTTTTAATAATAATGTCTTTATTTTTTTCCGTTTCGAATCTACGATAACTAAGACTAACTTCGAATATATAATTGTTTTTTTAATTTCCAAATCGCTTGATTTAGCGGAAGATAGCCGAGTAACAACGTACTGTTTACTAAAGCGCGATTCCGTAACTATATTAACGAATATTATTATATTTAGCCCCTTTAAATGGTACTTGGGTTTATAAATAAAAGTTAGGAATTCCCAGTGAATTTTTAACGTTTTTGCGAAAGTTTACGGGTTTAATATCATACGTTTCCGTAATTATATAGTATAGAAACATAATAAAAGAGATAAACTATTTACTCGTATTAACTTTGCCTGCGATCGTAATGTTATTATTAGGTATCAGGGGTTTTAAGATAGACAGGACGCCACAGAGATTACTTGTAGCTTAGAGTAGGGACTATATCAGCCACATCTACTAATATAAGCTCTAACCGCCGCGGCTAAAGGACTTTATAATTAATACAATAATAACAAATACAAATATTCTAAGGATAAGAAGTATCTAATAATTAAAAATTTTCGTTACTTAAAAACTAATCACGGATATAAGTAATCCGCGAACTTTATTTATATTATATTTAATTTAACTAACAATATAAATTTCTACTATTTTATCGTTAATATATAACATTTTTAAGGATTAAGTACCTTAGAAAACCGAGTTCCGAAAGCAAGCCGACAATGTAAACGTTTGGAAAATTATTAATTTTAAAAGTAACGAAACATAATCTATTAAACTAAAAAAACTTCGAATTTAGATTTTCCTGAAAAGTAACGTATACTCAGTACCAAGATAGCAGTTTAGTAAGTCGATTACTATATATCAGATAACTGTTAGATATCAGAGTTCTAAGATTAAACACTACGAAGATTACCTATAGCTTAGGATAAAAACTACGTTAGCCACATCTACAAGTATAATCCCTGACTAACACGGTCCAAAAAACTCGATAATTAATAGAATTATAATGAGAATTTTTAATTTCAACACTAAATATACGTTTATATTTAAAAATTAGAAGTTTCAATTTTATTTAATAACGATATTACGATTATAACGATTAGTAAGCTTTAACTATAACAATTAAAGTTATGAAAAAAAAAGAGTACTTACTTAGTTTCTAAGTATTAAAAAAGCTTTAATAAATGTTAAAATTAAATAATAGTTTTAATTTATAAAATTATATAACCTCGGATTAAAACTCAATATATCTTGTTTAATTTATAAAAATAACGTTCGGAAATTATCCGAAAAAAATTAATGTGTAAATTGTTCGAAATACCTTTACTGAAATTAACGGCGATAGTATAACTATCGTATTAAGTTCTGCTAAATAAATAAAAATTAACGGAAAATTTTATTTAAAAAGAAGAATATTAATTAAAAGTGAAGATAAATAATATTTGGAATGAAATTTTAATTTATAAATAATAACAATAAAATAAATAATTCGGAAATTTAAGCGTTAAAAAATTTACGAACTTTTTTCTTATTAAAAAGTAATATTTTTAATTCAAAATTTAAATTAATAATTAAAAGGCGAAACTAAATAGGTATTATTTATATAAAAAGCCGTTTGGTATATACTTCTTTCTATTAAATAAGTATATCGTTGATTTATATAATCTTGTTAGATAACGATTGATATCAGGGATTCTAAGCTAGAACGCCATAAAGATTACCTGTGGCTTAGGTAGGAACTATATAAGTTATATCTACCAGTATAAGCCCCGATCGACACGGTTTTAGGGTTGTATAATTAATAAAATAATAATTATTTTGACTTTAATATTAAATACACGTTTTTATTTAATAATTAAAAATTTTAATTATATTTAATATCGATATTATGATTATAATAATAAACGATTTTTAGTCATAATAATTAAGGTTATTAAAAAAAGGATATATTTAAGTTTTATATATTAAAATTAATGGGATAATAAATTTCAAACTAAAATAATAACCTTAAATTTGTAGGATTATATAAACCCGGATTAAAAATTATTATAGCCTATTTAACCTACAAAATTAACGTTCGAAAATTATCCGAAAAAAAGTTAATCCGTAAATTATTCGAAATATTTTAACCAAGATTATTGTTAATAATATTACTGTCGTATTAAGTTCCGCTGAATATATAGATATTAATGAAAAATTTCATTCCGTAATAAAGATAATTACTGAAAGTAGATTTAATTATAATACGGTTGAGGTTATATATATATACGAAAATATATAAGGATTATTGGAAAAATATTAAGGAATTAACGAATTGAAATTTATTATTAAAAGTTTTTAATTATCGATTTATAATTTGTAAGTTAATAAAAACTTTTAAGGAATAATACAATAATTTAAAGGAAACCGGTGTTATTATAAAAAGAAATTTAAACCGAAATTTTATAAAAGAATTATTAAGTAATTATTAAGTTATTTATGAAGGTTTTAAAGAATTTCGAAATATAGGTAATTTAATAGAAAATAATTATATCGAACGCATAAAATAAAAGCTAATAAAAAAGTTAACGATATATAAGATTTACCGAAGGATTTAAAAAACGTTTTTAACCATATTTTTAAATGTTAAATTAGAAGTTTAAAAATAACCTATAAGAAATAAATTAAATTTGATATATTAAAATATTGCAAAATAATAACGTAAATAAGGTTTATGTTTTCGAATAATTAAAAAAGATTCGTTCGTAAGATATTCGAAATACGTTTGGAATAACGTTCGGAAATACGGATAATTCGAATAACGAAATAGATAACGGTTTATTAAACATTAATAAGATATAAAATTAGTTAATTAATATTTTAAGAAAAGCCCGAAAATCCGGCCGAGGTGAAGGTTAAAGTCGAAATTAGGGCGGTAAGTTAACGGAAATAAAGCGAAAATGCGTTATTACTGACGAGGATTTTATTCGATTTATTTATTAGGTATATTTAGGTTTTTATAAGTTGTTAATTTGTTAGTTCGTTTTTAAAAATAAAATATCCGAAAATTAAGAATTTAATCAGATTTTGATATAATTAATTAAAAAACATATTAATATTGTTTTAAGTTTACTAAAACAAATTAAGAAATTAAGTTTTAAAGTATTATCCGATAACTTCGATTAATTAAGACGTAAAATAAGTATTATTAAGGTGATCTTTTTAATATTCTATATAATTTTTAAACCGATTATTTAGTTTTTAAAGAACTTTTTTATTTTCGACTTAAGGATTTTTTATATATTTTTAATTAAATTAACATTTTTAAATAATTATGTATTCGTTAAAAATATTTTTATTTTTATTTTCGAGTATGGAAAAATAAATATTTATTTCGAAAGTTTAAATAATTGCCGGTATATAATATAATGTAATACGAAAAATTCGTTTATAATTTGATATTATTCCGTTTATTACAAAAGTAAGGTTTTTAAAAAAACTATAAAAGAAATAATAATTATTTCTGACAAAGAAATGATTTAAATATTATAACGTTAACCGAAAGGTATAATTAAATAATAATCGAATATTTATTATTATAAATAACTTGAAAAATATTTTATATTCGATAAAAAATATTATTTTTATAAATGAAACTATTTTCGTATATTGTTAATATTTAATAATAACATTTAAAATTTACTTATTTAGATTTAAAAGCTTTTAATTATTTCGTAAACTATTTTTAAAAATTAAAAAACAAAAAATTAAATTTAAAAACGACGGAAAAGAAATAAAATTATTATCGTTAAATATAACGTATACGGATACGGAAAAATAAAGCGCCTGAACCGAAAAGTTTGTTAATGCCTACCTGTAAAGTTAAAAGTATAATTAATTATTAATTTCTAAGATCTAGTGAAGTGGAGTGGGGAGTAGGAATGGGTACAGCTGCTGCCGCAGCTGTAGCTGCATACTACTGCAGGCTACGTCAGCTACAGCTTCTAGCTGTTTCCATCTGCTTCACCGCTGGGCATCTCGGCAATCAACTCGGCTATGGCCAGTAGGTCGGCGACGTCTATATATTGTTGACCTGATAACCTTTGTATCTAATCTTTCAAACCAAGGTATTCCATAACACAGTAGCAACGTCCGACATTTCTTCTCCTAAGCACCGATCAAGATGTTCCGCGTACAACAGCTTTGATAAGCCCTGTCCCAATTCATTTGGCTGCCAAGGAAAAGAAACCGGGTCTAGTTAGCTCCCAAGGTAACGCTCGATCTTCCGGGGAGGCTTTTCTTAGTTGATTTGTATACGGAATTCTCTTAATCAGGTCGCTTCCAAGAACGTACTACTATTTCTTGTCGTTCTTTTCGGTTATTTTTCCGCTTCATTCCTTGTTTCGGGACAGGTTTTAAGGTCCAAATAGTTGTTTTGTCATTTCAAGCATTCTGATCGGGACGTTTCTAACAGCTTCCCATACAATTTTCTGTTGGAAAAGTTTGCAGCTACTCCGCATCAATGATCAGCCATGTTAGCCATTTGCCCTTCAGCCAGTTATTTGCCTCGCCGTCAACAACAGCCCATTTCTGTCAAATTTCTACCAGCAACGTCGCCGAGAATGGGTTGATTTCGGTCTGATCAGGACAATTCCGGCACTTCTGCATACGATTTTCTGTACGGATACGTCTTTTCTGTCCGTTATTGGCCATGGCTAGCGACAGCTAGCAAGTTATCGCCGTTAACGTTATCGCCGACAACCTTATCGCCGATCAGAAATTCATCAGCAATTGCAGCCAGCTTCCATTAGCTGCGTCGCCGGGATTAGTCATTTTCCTGTTGATTAGGTCGATTCCGACAATTTCGCACACATTTTCTTTGCCGAAACGTCCGTACCGTCCGTCTTCAGCTATGGCGTCCAACAGCCAATGCGCCAGGTCAGTTACAGCTAAGTCGACAGGACTGGTCATTTTGTCATCGATCAGGTCGTTTGAAACAGTTCTACATACAATTCCTTAGCCGATACGTCTATTCCTTCCATTCGAAATGGCTGCTAGCCATTGCCACCGACAGTCGCCGAGAGCCTTGCTTCAGATTTCTAGACCCGATCGTCAACCTGCCACTATTTCGAATACCGACCGAGCGACGCATGACAGATCAGAAAATAATTTTGGCCCGAAGATTACATACAGATTTGGAAAAGATTTGGGAGTCCTGAAATTGGTACCCGCTACGGCAGTCTGGTAAACGGTAACGTGCAGATCTTCCGGCTGCAATAATTAGATTTGGACTTAATATAAGACAAAAAGGCTTGAGCAGCGGTCGGAAGGGAGCGCAGGTTAGAAAGGACAGTTATTAATCAGTCAGTTTTGTATGGAATTCAAGGTCAGAAATATCAGGAAAGTCTTATATGTTACCGGCCTATGGTAGGCGAAGCTCTAAGGGGTCCTAGGGACGCCCGAAACAAAGGAGGCAAAGCTTTTGGAAGTAAGGTCCAGGGAGGTCCGGTCAAGGGAGGTCCCTCTAGGGACTAATACTATGGATTTGTATGGGGATTTGCATGGCAAAGGATAATGCAGGGCACCCCGAATTTTTTTTTTCTGGCCCCCCCAAGCCTGGGTTGTTTTTGTTTTCGTTTTTGCAGCGTCGTCAGGAGCCTTCCGCTGCAAAAAGGGAGGATTGAAGTAAAATAGGGAGTAGGAATGGGTGCAGCTGCTGCCGCAGCTGTGGCTGCATACTACTGCAGGTTACGTCAGCTACAGCTTCTAGCTGTTTCCATCTGCTTTACCGCTAGGCATCTCGGCAATCAACTCGGCTATGGCCAGTAGGTCGGCGACGTCTATATATTGTTGACCTGATAACCTTTGTATCTAGTCTTTCAGACCAAGGCATTCCATAGCACAGTAGCAACGTCCGACATTTCTTTTCCTAAGCACCGATCAAGATGTTCCGCGTACAACAGCTTTGATAAGCCCTGTCCCAATTCACTAGGAAAGGATAATAACCGTATTAATAACGTTATATTTTTAATTAATCGTTTTTTAAGCTATATTTAAGATTGGTATTTTAGTAATAAAATAACTGAAATAATTTTAATAATTTTGAACCTGGTATTAGCGTTTTCGAAAGTTATAATTATAAAGTAAAAGTTATAAAATGTAATAACAAATTATACGATAAAAACTACTAAGTTTAAAATTATTTATATTTAAAAAAACCTTCGAATTAAATTTTCGGTATTTAATATATAAACATATAATAAAGGCGCAGAACGTTTAAAAAATATAATTGAAATAAAAATTATTTATATATATAAATAAATTTATTATATTTTTTATAAATATAGATTTACCGTAATCTAATTTATTTATATAATCGAATCTTTTAATATATATTTAAGTCGTTAATGTATTACACCATTGAACGGATCAAACAAGTAAACGGACCAAAATCTAATATCTCGCAATAATTAATCCAAATTACTTAACTATATTACTTTAAATAGATTTTAATATATCTAACTCTTTTCTTATTAATTATTTTTATAGCTTTTAAATAAATATACGCATTATATTAAGAGTTATTACGAACGCTAAATTATTATTTATTTTTCTTAAGCCGATCGTAACTGACTAACTTTAGCAGTTATTAGCAGCAATTTTATATTATAACTTGTCTGCTGGCTAAAAGAACTTATTTATTTTATATAGCAAATTTTTTCTTTTTTGAAAACGTTTCTTTTAATTATTTAATTACGTAAGTATCGAGTTAATACGAAATTAAGCCAGATACGCCCTGCTATATACCTTACAAAACGCCCTATAACGCGCCTTTTTCAACGTACCTTTTAATACGTCTTATAACGCTTTTTTCGACGTCTATTTTTAACGTATTAAAGCCGTATAAAAATGCTCGCGTATTTGAGTTAAGGATTCGGTCAAAAAAGATTATTTAGTCGGTCGATTTTAAGTTGTACGAAATAAAGGTAATATTAACTTGGACGCGATAAAAGGTAATCGTTCGTAGGCAGGTTAAAGGAAAGTAATGGCAATATAACGCCCGTAAGAAACTTTGATATAATGTATACATTTACAAGAAAGCTAAAAATATAATTAGCAAAAACGTATTCGATTAATTGGAATTAATTTGATATATTATGGTTAAGTTATTTAGATTGGTTATTACGAAGTGTTAAATGTTAGTCCGCTTACTGGTTTAGTCCGTTTAATGGTGTAGCATGTTAACGTTATATAAACGTTTTTATATTTACTAGATATATATATATATAAAATTACCGACCGAAATTTTTTTTAAATTATTTACGAATTTATAATTATAAAACCTACGCTTTGACGAAAAGCGTAGAACGTAAAGAAAATAAAAAGCGAAAATTCGATTTAAAAGTTTAAATTAATTATTTTAAAAAATATTAATTACTAAATATTTACCGTATATTAAGTTTTTTAATAAATAATATAATAACGATTTTTAACGTTATTTTTAATAAAAGAAAGTATTTTTAATAATAATTTTAATAACTTTAAAAATAACTTTTTTAAAATAATCGAAATCGAATTATATTATTTATTTAATAAAGTTAAATATTTAAAGAATTTATATAGCGAATTTGCATTCACGGTTTTTAAGAAAATTAAAAAGAAAAATATAATTATGAAAAACTAGTTTAAATAACGTTATTAAAAGCAGAATTATAAAAAATTTAAACGAAATAAAAAACTTTTTAAAAAGTTTAATTACTATAAATTTAATTAATTTTATACGAATATTTATTTTGTTTTTTATCCGATGTTCGATTTTATTCCGCCGTATTTTGTTATTTTATTAATTAATATTATTTAAATTGTTACAGTTTTAAAAAAATTGTTATAAATGCTCTTTTCAAAAAACGTAAAGATATTAAACAAAAATTTAATTCCAGAATTCTATGTCGTATTTCGAATTAAAAGGCTACGTTTAATATAAAACGTTTAAATTTAGTTATAAAATTAAGGTACGGAAAGTAAATTAATGAAATATAAGTTATCTAAATAATAAAACGTTTATATTATTACTTTAATAATATAAAAATGAAAGTTCAAGTTAATATTATTAAATATAATTAAATTAAAAGTTTATTATAAATAAAAAGAAAAATTTATTAAAAATATTTTTGTTTAATTTTTAAAACTTATAAAAAATTATAAAATTATTTTATAGAAAATAGATTTTAAAAAGTAAAAAAGATTTATTTAAATATTTATAAATAAATCAATTCGTAAATAAAATATAACCGTAAAAAGGTTAATAAAAAAATTATTTAATTATATATAAATATACGTTTATAAATGTAATATATATAGTAACTTTTTAAAATATAAAATATATTTTATAATACGAAATAATTAATAAGTTTATAAAAAATACGAAATTATTTAAAAAAGAAAATTTAAATTCTTTTTTAAATTTTTATTATTATGCAAGGTCAGTGCTATTAGGTATCTAGCTATGTACAAGCTGACGCCGATACGAAGTCACACAATATATACATACACGTCTAGTAACACGATGCGACCGGAGAGCACCTCCAAAAACCGTACCCACAGGCGGGCCGGATAAAAAACCAGTAGGGGTCATAAACACGGTAACAAACAAATGGAAGTATACGATGATTTGATTGGTTCCAGAGCTTTTACCCCGCAGCTAGCTCCAACGCCCCCAACCACTCCAATTGGCGCCGACACGATGCAGGAGCCGAAGCTCCTAATGGTCCGTGCGATGGGCTTGGCGCCACCCAAAGCACGTTATCCCAAGCTGAATTCGAACCAGCTGTCCTGTTGCAAGCTGAGGTTGCCCAAGCCTGCAGCAAGCGCGCGAAAAAAGGACACCCAGGCTCGCGACCACTGAGCCATTGAGACATTTTTATTATTATAATAATTTAATTTAATTTAAAATTAATAAAATATAACGTAATTTATATTTTTGTTAATATGAAATTAAATAAAAATATTTACATAAAAGTATTATTAAAATGCCGGAAACCGGAAATTATTTTACGTTTATTTAAAGTTTTATATAAATTAAAAAAATTTCTTTATTTTATAAAAAAAGATTTATTAAAAACGTTTATTAAGGTAAATTTCATTTTTATTTTGTAAGAACCGTATTATTTCGCATAGAATAATATTTTCGTATTTTTTTTAAACAATATTGTTATTATTTATAAAAAAACGTAAAAAATTAATTAACGTAATAATTAACCAGTTTGAAATAAAATATTAATGTATTAAAAAAAGAAAAAAAGCCTTTTTTAGTTTTTAAAAATTAAAAATATCCGAGGCCGATTAAAACGTTAAATATAATGATTATATATTAATAAGTTAATTAAAGTAAAAAGAAATTCGGTTAAATTAAAATTTTCATAAAAAATAAAAATAAAAATTTTTAATTAAAAATTCGTTTTTAATTATTTTATCAAAATATATTAAAAACAAAATCGGCTTAATATTATATATTATAATTTTTTTTTGTTTAAATATAACCTTTTTAATTTTCAAGTTGGTAAACTTTAATATAAAGTTAAATTAAAATATTATATAAAAATAATTTAATTTATTTAATACTTTTTCGAAATAAAATATTATATTTTAAAATACGGTAAAATAAATATTTTCGAAATATTAACGAATTTTTTTTTTTTAATAATTCGACCGCTTAAAAAAGTTTTTAATTTTATATAATACTTTTATTCGGCAATATTATCGAATAACGCGTTATTATTAAAATATAATAATTATTTTTATAATAAAAACGAAATTATTAATATTTATTTAAATTACAAAAATGGTTATATACGTATTACGATTAATTAAAAAATTCGAAAATTAATTTAATATTTTAATTATTAATATTTAATATCATAATAGGCAAATTATTAAATTTGTTTACGTTAATATCGTTTAATTTTAAAGGAAATTAAAATATATAAATATTTATAATTATTAATTACAATAACAAATAATTCTAAAAAGAATTAAAATAATATATATTTTTGTAAATGATATAATTCTAAAAAAGAAATTATATATATATTTTTTAAATAATTTATTCGATAATTAAGGTTAATATATATTAAGAAAAATATATATAAAAATACTGAATTCGGAAATTGTTTAATAACAATTTATAAGAATTTAAAAATAATTTTAATTAATTAATATTTTATATTAAGGTTCATTATTAAAAAAGTAACCTTTAAATGGATATGTTAAATAATTATTAATATTAAGGGTTTAAGTTAGGACGTTATAAAGATTACCTGTAGCTTAGGTGGAAACTACACTAGCCACATCTACCAGTATAAGCCCCGACCGATACGGTCCAAGGGCTTTATCTACTATTATCTAAAGGAGCTCCTGCGCCACAAAAAAATGCGGGCGTACATGCATCCGAAGGTGGCTGGAATCGGACGTGGCTGGATGGAATAGAACGGTTTTTATCGATATTATATATCTATCATATATCTTATCTATCACATAAACGTTAAACGATATTTATTAAAAGATCCGCCGATAAATTATTACTTAAACGGCCTAAATCTTATTTATACGGAATCGTACGGTCCCGTACGTAAGCGTTCTTTAGTACCATCGATCGAGATTGGCCTTTTGCGTTATCGCTTTTATTTTGTTAGTTATATATTAAAAGCCCTTAATTTTTAATTAACGCGATCCGTACGGGTTATACGCGATCGTATAATTATGGGCGGTTCCGTACGATTCCATAAGATTCGGTATAATGGTATATGATAATATAGGATGGTATATGATGGGATATAATAAAATATGATACTGTATGTTTCTGGTTATGCTTTATTGGTTCGGTATTAAGATAAAACTTTGTTTTTTTTTAGATTAAAGATTTTTTTTTTCCTCCTTTTTTTTTCGTTTTATTCGTACGTTTCGTTACCGTTTTGTACGTTATGCCGCGAGGCTTTCCTGTAGCATATAACCTTATGGGCCGTTACGTTTTATGCTGCCAGGAAAAACGTTTGTTATATTTTACGTCCGAATCCGATTGAACGCGTACGAAATATTTATTACCTTGTCCGTTATAATTGCAAACATTTTATTATTATTGTACCTTTTGGCTCGAAATTAAATATTTTCGTAATATAAGAAACGTTTTTATACAAAATGGTATTAAAGTTGCTTTTAATAATAATTTCTGCTACGGTTTTCCGCTTTTATGTTTTTACTGTAAGCAAACGTATAATTTCGATTATTTTCTTTTTTCCTATCGTACTTTTGGTCGCAAATAGCGGATATATTTTTTTTACTTCGAAAAGTTGCCGAAGTTGGGCGAAAAGGTACGTAAATACGAAAAGGATTAGCGTCAACTTTTCGTTGGTCGCATATTTTATTATTACGTCCGGACGGAGTCGTACCCTGGTCGGTTATATTTTGATCGTATTTTTTTGTTTACGGCTTTTTATACTTATATAAACGTATACGTCCAAAATTAGGAACGGTAGCTTAAAGATGTATGGATATTTTTACCGGAACCGAAATTTCCTTATTAATACGGTCCTTTTGTTGCTAATATTAAAGTTATTTTGGTATTTATTACGATTTTTTTAATTTCCGTTTTACCCTTTAATTAAGTACGTACATTTAAAACCGTTAACGTATTAATTACCGAATTCCTTAATATCGAAAATATTTTAAAGTAACCGATATTATTAAGCCCTTATAATATCGTATTTTTACAGGATAATCCGGAACCGAACGATCGCGTTAAATTACGAACGGACCGTATGGCGGAATTTACGGACCGTATGGCGGCTTTTATTAACCTTGTTACGGAAAATTCGCCGGACGGCTCGGACGATAATAATTTCGAAAATATATTTCCGTAACCGTATATATCTTTAAGTAACCGTCCGGGATTATTTAAATACAAACAGGAACGGTCGGACCAAACCGGCGTACCGACGGCAATTATAATAACGGATGTAAACTTTATTAGTAATATTTTTTTAGTTTTTACTTTCCTTTTTTTTAAATCGTTATTTTCTTTACCGTATAAAATTTTGCAGGAATGTATAATACCGCCCGAAGCCGCGTAGGTACGGCAAAATCGGACCGGGACGCCCGTTATAATTAAAACGGCTAAGTCGAACCTTTTTAGCAATATTTCGTATATTAATATACCGCGGGCGAAAGGAAACGAAATACGATAGCAACGGCTAAGCCCGTAACTGTACAAACTTTTAAGCGACCGTTCGGGATTATCTGGATACGAACAGGAACGGCCGAACCAAACCGGCGTACCGACGGCAATTACGATAACGGGTATAAGCTTTATTAGTAATATTTTTTCGGTTTTTATTCCCCTTCCCTTTAAATCGCTATTTTTTTTGCCGCGTAAGGCCTTGTAGGAATATATAGCGCCGCCCGAAACCGTGCAAGTACGGCAAAGTCGGACCGGAATGCCCGTTATAGCTAAAATAATTACGTCGAACCTTTTTAACAAAGTTTTATATATTAACGTATTACGGCCGGACGGAAGCGAAATACGACGACCGCGAAACGATATACGGGGTTATTTTAATCGTACGTATTAAATTAAAATATCGTTATAAAATATATTACCTTTAACGGTACCATTTACGGTTAAAGCGTCGAACGATTATATATAAAGCCGTATAAAACCGTATAAACCTGCTATATTCGGGTTAATTAAATACGGGCCTATAAATAAATCTCCGATTTTTAACGCGTTAAAGTTGCTGGATTTTATTAACCCCGGTAACGCGTTCACGATTATACGGGCTTATACGGGCTTATTCCTAACTCCGTTATCTACTGTACCATTTAAAACGGATTTTGATTATATTATACGTAACGGTATTGTACGGAAATAAGTTATTAAATGGTTTCGTACGGTTAAAAACGTTTTTGGTATTATATATATATATATATTATACTAAATAGTTAATTTTCGATTAATTTATTATTATTTTTTTCCGGTTTGCTTTACGTACGTATCCGTTTTATATTATATAAAATTATATTTATTATTATAATATAATTTCCGTACAATTATTTATAAATTTGTTTTATTTATATAAAAAAGCGTATATATTAAAAAAACGAAAAAAAAAAAAAAG
>QJOA01000225.1:0-66968 GCA_004155915.1 Monosporascus sp. CRB-9-2 | reverse complement strand
TTTCCCCCCCTTTTTTTTTAAGGTTTACGCCGGCTCTTTATTAAATTTTATACTTTTTATAAGTTTAATAAATTATACATAATTCCGTATACAATTATACGTTACCGTACGTAATTATATTAACCCCTTTTAATTTTTATCCCTTTTAATTTTCTCCCCTTTTTTTTTTCTTCTTTATTCCTTTTCGTTATATTATTTTTTATATACGTACTTTTTCCGATATATACGTATATATATTATTATATCTAATAATATTTATTATTATTACCGGGGTAAATATTATCTTTTTCGTTTTTCGTTTCGAATCCGTATTAATAACGCGGTATATAATATATATATGCGTTATTTAGCCCGGGCTCGGGCTGAACCGATTTCGTACGATCCGGAACGTTGCCAATTACGCGGCCGTACGGTTTCGTATAAACCTGCGTCGTCGGTCCGGAACCGCCGTATTAAACAAGGTCCCTATCCCGTATTAAACGCTCCGTTATTTACGCCCTTTTACGAACTTGTTTATATATATATCCCGTCGGCCGAAACCCCGACTTTCCGTACGTCTCCTTCCGCGGATAATAACATAATACGCCCGATATCGGCCCCAGAAAAAAATCCGGTTTCGTTTTATTCAGGCTAGCTTTTTACGGATAGCATCCTACGTACGGAATAGGACAATTATAAATATATGGGAAAAGTTACGTACGAATATTATAAGGTTTTATATTAAATAAAAAAACGGCTAAAAAGGTTTAAAAACGAAAACGTCGAATTCGGAAATTGCTATCACTTTAATCAAATTTTTTTAAAGGATTTTAAAGAATTACTCGAATTTTTATAATATTTATTAAACTCGGACATATCTTATACGAAAAAATTTCGCCGCGATATTAGGCGGTACAATTCCGCGTTAACTTTTACGTTTACCGAATATACCGAAACCAATACGCAAATAACCGGTCGTAAACCGAATTATTTCCAAATTTAAAGGTATATATATTATTATACAGGTCCGTTTAAGCCCGAACAAAATACCGTATTACGTTATACGCAGTTATATTTCTTAAATCCGCAAAAAATTACATAATAACGTCTTAATTTAAACGAAAACCTTAATCCGGATATTATGCATACTTTTTCGGAAAAAATTGCATCCCGTAATTCATATATTAACCGGTATATTACCGTACGAAACCGTTTTGAAAACGTTATCCGTTATATAAAAACGTCCGGATTTTCCTCTAGCCAGATCGACGTTATTTTGCGGCCGAATATATAGGTTGTCGTCAAACCTTATACCGATAAAAAGCGGAAAAATCTTCCGTTCGTAAACGAAATTATTAAAGTTATTCCGGATACGTACCCGAATAAACGGTAACGCGACCTTATTCTTGCTTAACGTAATCCTACCGGCAGAATTACGTTTTTTTATTTCCGCGTACTTATTAAATATTTTTTGTACGTTCCGTTATCTTATCCGTTAATATTTTTGCGTAATTGTATATCGTATAATACGTCCTTATAAGTTAATAATGTTCGTAATAACCGTACGAAACTTAAAATTACGTTACATTAATATTTTCGGTTTTTTTTATTTAATCGCAAACGATATCAATATATCCCGTTCGCTTTTAATCGGTTATTTTAATAATACGTCGTCGATACCTGGGCAGCCGTCGAGCAAAAGGATTTAAATTATATTCGCATAAACCAACCAAAACTTCGCGCAACCTTATACGCCGGTTTACGGAATACTTTATACCGAGGCGATATAAATTTATCTAAAGTTAAACGACATATTATATTATCTGCTACCTATATAAAAAGCTAACATTTTATGTAATACCGTTACCAAAATTCCATAATTATCGTATAACGTTTCGGCCGTTCGTTATTATTCGTTACTTTTATTACAAACGCAAAATGGCCCGAAATTACTTACGAACTTTATTTTATACAAATCCCGAAAAATAAGCCTAACTTTATCGTTCGGATCTTTTATATAAAAATTCAAACATTATTATAAAACGTTACGTAATTAAATTATTTCGGTCGGTATTCCGGATATATCTAAACCGTCGAATACTAAAAACGTAAACTTCCGTATATATATTATTTAATATTTCTAAATTCGTACGATCGTAACCGGTTAATTTTACCGGAAAACGTTAATCGTATCATCCGCGCGGAAATACCTATACCCGATTAAAATCCGGACGGAAAGTTACGAAAGGTCGTAACGAATTCGATAATCCATAAACTTTACGGGCGTACCAATTTTTGTTCGCCTTATATAACCGTACTTATTCGTTCGTTTAAAAACCGGTTCCGTATAAAAAATAAGTTTTCTTATACGAAGTTTTTTCCTAAAGATTTTACGAATACGACGATCGTACGAAACGATAATTATCCCTTATATCGTCGACGGAACACCAGTACCTATATCAAACGAACAATATTAAACAAATACGGTTTTGTATAATATCGTATAAATAACTATTAGGTTATTCCTTATTTCCTTATTTTTTCCTTAAAATATTTAGCATATATTAATATAAAATTATACGCGATTATATATGTTATTAAATATATCTATAAGTATATTTATAAAGGCGGCGATCGAATTAACCTTAAAACGGTACATAATTATGTACAAAAAGACGAAATTATGAACGAAATCGAATAATATTTTAACGGCCGGTATATCTCGCCCGCGTTAACGTATTAAAATCTGTACAAATTTTACGTCCATAACCGGCATCCTATTATTATACAGCTTGCGATTTATTTAAACGAAAAAAACCTGGTTTCGTTTAATTAATACGTACAGGTTCGTAAGTTTTTTTTATAATTCGAAAGGTTTCGTACGACCTTATAAAAATGGTTTTTATATAATACAACTTATAATATCGATAATCCGTACCGTTTTATTCTGTACCAGAACTTTTTATCTAAGTACGTATAAAATACCAAATCGAAAACGTAATACGTACGTAAACAAAATCGTATAACTATCGGTCGTATAGTTTTCGTTCATTTTTCGGCAAACGAACGATTTTATTTCCGCTTATTATTAATTACCGTTCTTAACGTAATTTTTTTCGAATATTTTCATACGGTTAATAAATATATTTATGCAATTTTTAAAAAAACTTACTTAAAATTTAATTTGTTTAAAAATAACGAATATTGGCGTAAATTATTTTGCGAATAAAAAAAATCGTTTATGCCTATATAATTCCGTAACTTATTTATTTTTGCCTTAACCGAAAATAAATTTATCGATCCCTTTTGTATTTAAAAGCAGTTCCGAACGGATTTTTGCAAAAATTTACGGTACCATACCGATTTATACGCTTATTACCCGTCGGATTTAATCGATTTTTATCTAAATTATGATTTATACCTTATCGAATAAAATTTTACGAACCGGAACCGGAATTATTTATTTACGGGTTTTTTAGTAATTTAATTCGATTAAAAATCGTATTGTTATACGGAATTTGTACCAGATAATGCATAAACGTACAATCCTGTATATAAAGGCGCTAAGGCCGACGTTATTTTACGTACCTTAACCGCTAAGCAAAACCATTATTTCCGGATTATTACGGATTCGATCGAAACCGATCCAAAAATTATTAATTTTTATTTTTAAGGACCTGCTAATTATGGCAAAACATATTTATATAAGGTATTATGTTATTATTACCGTACGCGCGGAAACGTTATATTATGTATAGTTTTATCCGGAATTACCGTTACTTTGCTACCTAAAGGCCGTACGGTTTATTTAAGGTTCCGGATTCCTTTTAATATTAACGAAAGTTCGGCCTATTCCGTAAAAAAAGGTATAAAACTAACCAAACTTATTTTTTAAACTTTGCTGGTAATATAGGACGAAATTATTATATAATACCGGCTTGCTTTCGAAGTTATTAATCGTACGTTTCGTAATTTATACTTACGGAATTTTTTATTTGGCGGGATTTTTTTCGTTTTAGGTAACGATTTCGTATAAATTTTTCCAGTTACGTCCGAATATAATTATATTTACGTTATTAACGTATATTTATAATCCTTTTATATATAACTTCGGTTACGGCAATTACGTTTTATTTAAAATATGCAACTTTATTATGCTAACGAGCTAAACCGTATATATATAAATTAGTTAGGACGATTTTCGTACGACGAAAAATAACATAAATACGTTTATTTACTTAATTATATCCTTACGGTACCGGACTTATAAGCTTTATACGATAACGTATACCCGAATTACCTTTTAAACGAAATACCGTTTAATTTTAATTTTTTTCGGTTACGGGCTTTTTTAACGATTATGAACAAAACCGTACGGGCTATTAACGAAAAGCTGCTTAATTAAATATCCGGTACCGTACGTACGTACCGGGTTATCGACGCTACCGTTAAAAATGGTAATTTAGCTAAAAATATCTTTCCGGTCGAATTTTTACGGACTTTTACGTTTAATAGATTACCCTTATCGACGTTATCTTTAAAAGTTAACGCTTTAGCCATAATTTTACGGAATATTAATCCGGACGGCGGCTTATGTAATAATACGAAAATAATTATTCGGGAGCTTAGAAATTACGGCATTAAAGTTTTTATATTAAGCGGTCCCTTCGACGGTGCCATACGAATTATCCCAAAAATAAAATTGTTCGTACCGGATAACGATTATTCGGTTAAATAATTTCGTACGTAGTTACCATTAGCGTTATATTTTGCCATAATTATTAATAAAATATAAGGCTAATTGTTGAATATTATTAACGTTAACTTACGTAAACCCGTATTTTCCTACGGTTAATTTTACGTTACTATATTCTGAATAATAAATATACATAATCTTACGGTTGGTATACGTAAAATAAGTTTATTTATTTTTAATATTATATATAAAAAAATATTTATTTCTTTATAAAGTTTAATAAATATGTTATAAATACGATTACGTACGAAAATGGACGGAAATGTATAAATATAATCGGATATGTAATATATTGAACTTATTACGGCCGGTTTTTTAATAATTATTGCTATATTACGTACAAAAACGTCCGAAATTATCCGAAACGTAATTATTAAAATATTAAAGCAAGTACGTAAACGTACGAAAAGGTAAAGGCCTGTACGATAGTATTCGTATTAGCCGGTAATATACTATCGGCAAACGAACGAATATATACGTAACAGAATATTCGTTATCGTATAAAGGCGTATGGATTAGTACGTAAATTTAAAATGTTATACGTATTTATCCGTAAATAGCGAAATTTATTAACCGAACAAGATTATACGATATTAAAAAAAAAAAAAACCAAATGTTATACGAAAGCGTACGAACTTATACGTAAGGATAAAAAATCGCAAAAAGGTATTATATATATATACATACGTACGAAAGTATACGCGTATAAGCCGGAGGGAAAAAAAACGAAAACGCCGAACGTTAACGTACGAATTTGTACGGATACCGAATGTTAAAATACCGAAAAAAAAACTTTAAGACGAAACGTACGATATTGTACGTACGTAAGCGAATTCTAAAACGAAACGTACGATATTGTACGTTTTTAAACGAATTCAAAAAGATACGTACAAAATTGTACGTTTTTATATAATAAAGGACGATTATTCGTTTTCGTTATTTTGTTCGGGCGAAGCCGTACGGTTTAATTTGCTAGTTATTTTTGCTACGTAAAAACTTACGTACGAATTAATATATATTTAGTTAAAATTATACGCTTATAGGTTCGTACGTATTTATAACCTTCCATTACGTTACCGTAATCGTACGAAGGTATTTACGATAGTTCGATTACGTATAAATCGCGGGTATATTACCACTTTTGGGAATATTAGGTACGGCTTCGTACGAGTTAATACGGAACGAAAAAAATAAAATAAATATGTATAAAAGCGGATAAAAACGTATAAGTATGGCCGGCTTTAAACGAATATTTAGCACTTTACGAGTTATATTTATAACCCGTATAATATTCTTTTGTAAATACTGTTATATACGTTAATTCGGTTCCGTATAGGACGAAATCGTACGGTTATATACGTACTAACGTATTTTTTATAAAGGCCGTTACCTTTTCGGCATTGCTGATACGCGTCGTCGCCGACGCGTTCGGTACCGTACATAAATATAAGTGCAGATTATGGTAAGCGTTAATACGAAAATGTACGCGAATATGTAATAATATACGGTTACGTACGGTTAAATTTTGCTATCGGGACAGTTCGAAAGTATACGGCGTTATACGACCTGCTTTATATTTCGTACGAAACTGTATAAATTGGTTCGGCTAGGTTTTTTATAAGCGGGTTAATAAAGGGTAAAACGGATACGTACGTAACTATACGGACCTTAATTTAATAAAATATTTTCGTAACCTCGCCGACCGTACTTTTACGGGCATACGCGTATACTTACGAACTAAGCTTTACGATATTATACGGCTGATTTACGCCGGCCTGGGCAGTATAATTGATATGGTTTGCGTCCGATTTCGTACGTTTTTATACGGATTTTTTAATACTTTCGTTTTTAAATCCCGAACGAGCTTGTTTAAAAATAATTACGTTCGAATCCGTTTACCCTTATAAGTTATCGAACGAAACCGTAAGTTTTGGTACGTTCGAGGATAACGTTTTAACTTATTGTAACTTTTTGGCCGGCCCTTTACGGTTACGTTTAAGTTTGGCCGGTTCCGTACGAAGAAAAGTTGGATCGATCGTTTGATTTGTATCCGGCTCCGTACGGATACGTTTATTTTTGCCCGTACCCTTAAAACTAGATATAATTTACGTAACCGTCCGTAAACGAACGGCTTTATACGTATATATATAAACGAATTGGCGTATATATTTATACGTAAGGTTTTTGAAAAAAAAAACGGAAAAAAATAATTTCGGTTATATACGGTTTTATATAACTAAAAATAAGTTAATATCCGTACATAAACGTATAAAACCGTACGAATTGCAAAAAACTGCTAAAAACGAAAATAATATAAAGTAAAGCAGGTAAAAGCGGGTTTATATAAAGATAAGAAAGGAACGTAAAATAAAAGTTAAAAAACGACGTTACGGCAGGACCGTACGAAGTCGTTCGCCAAGAAGTATAAAAACAATTCCGATTTTTTTCGAATAATTACCGTTTAAATCCTTTCGGCTTCGTAATTGCAAATATAATAGGTAAAAGGTGCAGAAACGATTATGCGTTAAATTGTAATTAATTTAAATTATTCGTATTTATTTTTGTAATAATTTAAAGAAAAAAGGAAGTTAATTATAGTAGGCGTGGGAATATAGCTGTAGGTAACTTTTTGTGGGTCCGTTATACGTACAGACCACTAGCGCCATCCAATTTGTATAATTATGTAATATATTTGCAAATCCGTATAAAAAAAAGGAAACGGGCGATTAACCCGTTTTTTTTTTTATAAGGCTATATACGGATACGTACAATTCATTTATTTATATTATGCTTGGAAGATGGTGTGTACGATTATGTAAGCAACTAAATATCCTTGGAACTCTAGCTGAAGAGTTACGGGCGTAACGCGCCCGTCTCTTCAGCTAGTGATCAATAAAACAACAACTGTTTTGACCTTAATACTGAATATACGCTTGTGTCTGACAAATCTTTATAATCTGGCTCAAATTATCTAAATTACCGTGATCATCTTGATCTTGGCGGGGAAAGCTCAGCTTTCCCTATCCGAAGTTTAGCCGTACGGGCCCTTGCCAGGCTCCAAGGGTGGGTTTCTCCAAGGACAGGAACCCCTATTCCTGTACTGTAACAGTAGGTTTCGCGGGTTCATTGATGATGACGAAATTTCAAAGTCATGGATGACAAGACGTGAAGGCGCTGTTCTTGGGAGACGTCCGTGCTAAGTTTCACGGCCGCATCAATGGTTGGGCGTCTCCTTAATAAACACCGTGTAACTGTGGCTTTTACTCTTCGTCCCCGCATCCTCCTCCACACTCCCCATTCGTGATGGAAACTCGCCCCATGGGGAGGTGGAAGGTTAGTTGAGCCGGTGTATGCACCCCTTGCACCAGGCCCTATCCCATTTAGCGTAATTGACCCCTATCGGGCAGGCCGCTCCAATCTCGGCCAGCAATACATCCCTGACAAATACACTGTGTTAAGACTATCTGCCTAGGGCGACAACGTGTTAGCGCTAACAATTTTCCAAAACGTGCTAGGCGTAAAACGGAATCCAATGAGCGCTGAAGCCTACTGTAACCTCCTGGAAGACTAGCTAAAGCTTTTCCTACGGGGGCTGATTGGGTCAATTTTGGCGAATAGAAGAAGAGTACCACCCACATGCGAAAAATTGTTAAAGCTAACGCCTTATCCCCCCCTAAGCAGGGAATAATGGATATCTTAACAACCGTTAACTATAACAGTCAAGCTGAATAAATAAATGTCAAAGTAAGCATTCTAAGAAATCACTTTATTAGTAGTAGTGCCTTTTTAGACGCGCTGTACTCACTGTACACTTATAAGCATAAATTATGTAACCAAGATGACGGCCTAGCCGGAACGGCTGTCCATTACGTTCCCTGCCATCATCGTTAACTGCTACACGTACTGTGATCGCCATTTCTTGCTGCGCGGGAATTTGTCAGCCGCATTGGTTGGACTTCCAGCATTACATGGTTCATCCTTGCATCAAGGAGACTAGAAACGATAAAAGACTGCTGTGCGTGCAATTCTAGAAAATGACTGTTGAAGCACATTGTCAAAATTTTCTTCTGTGGAAAGCTGGCGGGTTCTTACCCGTCTTCTATCGGTATCCTACAACCTTTGAACCATGGCTCCTGCCGCGATAGGTGTGACACCGCCCCCACCCGGTGTAACGCCCAACTTCGTCGACCCGCCAAACTTAGCCAATGTCATTATCGGGGCTTCGATTGCTTGTTTGGGTATCTCGTCCGGTTTTATAGCAATCCGGATCTATACCGTCTGTGCCATAATCAGGAAATGGATATTGGCCGATTGTAAGGAATTTGGCGTGGGGTATTTACGGTTCGTACTAACGTGACGTTTATAGATCTTCAAGTTATCGCATGGGTGGGTCTACCTCACTTTACTAAACTAGACTAACTCACAATCGGCGCTGCTATGGCTTAGATTTTCGCAGCGGTATATTCAGTACTTTGCTGTATCAGTGAGTACTCCTATGATATGCCTATGATGACCAGCAGCTCAACGGTGTTCCAGCGGTCCAATATGGCTTTGGGCGCCATATGTGGGATATTCAATTCTCGACTTACAACGATAACTTCATAAAAGTGAGAACCCTTACAATCCTTTTTAACGATCTTACGGTTAACGCAATGCCACACCTCAGGTTGGGGCAATAGCCGGGACATTCTACGGAATGTCGATCATGCTGACGAAACTTTCTATCTTAGTCTTCTTCCTAAGATTCGTCCTACCATCGGGAAGAATTAGGCTCGTTATCTATGCCACAATGATTATTTGCATTCTTTACAGCATTATAGCGTCGTTTGAATGGATATATGCGTGCCAACCGCTCAGGAGTTACTGGGATTTCACCATTACCGACGGCTCATGTATTAACTTTTGGAAAGTTACTGTCTTCAGTGGAGTGATGAACACTGTCACGGATTCGATCATCCTCGTCCTTCCGATTGCAATTATGCAGGGACTGCATCTGCCACGACGGCAAAAGATTGGCGTGACCATGATCATGATGACGGGAGGCTTGTGTGTATTAGAACCCCTATTACAAACGAAATGCTGACTCGCGGATCAGAGTCTTGGCTATTAGCATTCTACGGTTAAAGATGAACATAGACATGCTTCAACGTGACGACATCACATGGGAAGCGGTCCCGGTGGTGAGATGCTGGTCAGTGTGTCGAGGTCCTCTTTAGTCTTGCTTCGCTGGATCCCCTAATGTCGCGTATACAGGACGATTGAACTGCATCTCGCTTCGGTATGCGCATGCCTTATGTCCCTCAAGCCTTTTCTTCAAAATTATTTCCCGGACGTGCTTGGAAGCAGTAACGCTACTGCTAACGGACCAGGCCGAACAACGCGTTGAACAAGGTACTCGACTTCAAGCACTTATCCGGCAGAACAGAGGATCCGCAGGACTCCTTAAGGTCGGACCTGATTCTCTTATGCCAGAGCTCTACGATAATGTGTTCTCGCCCCTGGAGGGCGCAGCACAACCGCGTCCTCCTGTCAATCGTCTTCTTAGGTGGAGCAGAAATGCTGAGATACCGCATCACAGCATACTGGGTCAAATACTATCACACCACTCGAATCAAACTATCGAGCAGGTTCGAGGGTTATGGTTAACAATATCAAGTAGACGAGGGCTATTTGCTGGCATCCGGTTACTCACTACCTCTGAGAGGCGGTCATTCTTTAGAAATGGCCGTGAGAGAGCTATCAAAGGAAACAATTGTTGTGTCGACAAAGTGTTGCAATTCTTCAGATTAGGGGGCTCTGGGTTGCTTTCAGCTTCTGCCCTCTACAACTAGGGGTGGGAGCAGCGAGATATAGGCTTCAGCCCCTTTATCCTTGCAACCCTAGGGCTACAAATCAAAGCTTTTTTGATCCTATCTATATGCTTTCAACAAATCACTATAACTGGCCGACGTATAGAACATAATGGACTACTGTCCACGGACATAGTTAACAAACACCCTTTTAATATAATTAGGGCCTGAACGACAAACTTCTTAATAGCTTAATGGATTATTAATAACGTATACATTAATACATATAATAAAAATAGGGACTTTTAATGTATTATTCGTATCTACTCCAGAGCTCTAACCCTAAATGTGACCTTTATAGGCTTAGCCAACTATTAAACCTAAGTCGTACGGTTTATGTTGATAGTGGTATGGTAAAATTTTGAGCAATAAAGCGATAATCACGTCTGGTAATAGTGGATATAAATCGGGGTAACTAAGTTACAATTCCTGTCGCAGAATAGGAGTTACTTGCTTAGTTATCAAACCTTAGGAAACTGTAGACGCCCTACAATAACGTTGTTACGGGGCTCCCATACTATATATTGTCAGATATAAGCATATATTCAGTATTGGGGTTAAAATAGTTGTTGTTGTATTAATTATGGAATCCTTGGACCGTGTCGGTCGGGGCTTATTACTTGTAGATGCGGCTTATGTAGTCCCTACCTAAGTTATAAGGAATTTCCGTAACGTTTTATCTTAGAACGCTTAATATTAACAGTTATTTGATATATCTTTCTAAGGGCTGTTTTTTTGATAAATATAAAATATTAATTAATTAAAATTATTTTCAAAATTTTGCAAATTTTTATTTAATGTTTTTTAAAGCCGGAATTTTGTTTTTATATATATTTGTTAAATTTAATTATCGAATAAATTATACGAAAGACGAAATTAAATTTTTTTTATTAATCTATTTATAATTATATTGTTCATAAAAATATATATTATTTCGATTTTTTTAGAATTATTTTTTATCGTCATTAATAATTATAAATATTTATATATTTTAATTTTGTTTAAAATCAAGGAATATTGCCGTAAATAAATTTTACAATTTGTTTATGATTATATTAAATATTAATAGTTAAAATATAAAGTTAAATTCCGAACTTGTTAATTAATTATAATACGTATATACCCTTTTTCACGATTTAAATAAATATTAATAATTTCGTTTTTGTTATAAAAGTAATTATTATATTTTATTGATTAACGTATTATCTGATAATATTATTAAATAAATATATTACGTAAATTTAGAATCTTCTTCGATTAATCGAATTATCGATTAAAAAACGCTATGAATTATTTTAAAGGTATTTATTTTATCGTACTTTAAAACGTAATATTTTATTTCGAGAAGGTATTAAATAAATCGGTTTATTTATATATACTATTTCGGGTTTAAATTTATATTAAATTTTCTTAATTTAAAGGTTATAAAAATTATATCTGGATAAATACTAATTACAGTATATAATATTAAACTGATTTTCTTTGTTATATTTTAATAAAATAAACGGATACGATTTTTTAATTAAAAAGTAATTTTTTATTTTTTATAAAAATATCGATTTATTCGGAACTTAATTTCTTTTCGATTAATTGAGCCAATATATTAATATATAACGATTATAATAATTATATTTAATAATTAGATTGATTTTATATAATTTAAACTTTTCAAAATTATTAAAAAAAAAAATTTAATAAATTAATAGCTTATTTTAAATTAATTAATCGTTATATTAATTATTTTCTTTTTCGTTTTTTTTATAAGTAATAACGATATCGTCGAGGTAAAAAAATTTAAAAATATTATTTCGCGCGAAATAATACGGTCCATAAAAAATTAAGGATAAAATTTCATTAAGTAAATATTTTCGATAATTCTTTTACCAAAACAAAAGAAATTCTTTTGACCCATATAAAACTTTAAATAAATATAAAATAATTTCCGATTTCCGTTATCTTAATAATATTTTTATGTAAACTTTTTTTAAATTTTATATTAAAAAAATATTAATTATGTTATATTATATTAACTTTAAATTAAATTGCGAAAGTATAATAATAATAAGTTTTTTTAATAAAAATAAAGATATAAATACTTTCCTATTTTTCATAAATTTATTAATTATTTTATATTATTGAATGTACTTTATATTTTAAAAATCTGTTAACGTACCACATTATTAAACGGTCTAAACCAGTAAGCGGACTAATTTTGCCAACATTTCAATTACTTACCTTTAATTACTTATTTTTTAATATTAATAATATAAAACGATTTATTAAATAAAGGAAAATAAACTTAATTATTTAAGTTAAAAAACGAAACCCGAAATTTAATTATGTAAAACTTAGTTTTATATATAAAGTTGCTTTAACGACCTTAAAGGCCTGATATTACGGTAAATACGCCCGAACCGATATTATCCTTTCTTTACAAAAATTAACGGCGACCGAAAAAAAATCGATTATTAATCGAATCCTTAACTTAAATACGCGAACGTTTTTTATCCGGCTTTAATATGTTAAAGATATAACGAATTTATTATTTGCTTAACGCATATTAAAACGCTTTAAAGTTAATTAGGCGTCGAAATTTGTTAAACGGTAAAAAGAAATTTAAGTTCGTTTAAATCGAAAAATTGATTATTAACGGGTTTTATCCGAAAATTTAGAAATATTGTGTAAATGGTTTAAGTTTGGTCGAGTTATTATTGCAAAATACGGTATCGCAAAAAAAGATATTTATAACTTCGACGAGACTAAATTTTTAATAAATTTTTTTATAATAACGTATATAGTAATTATTAATATCGAAAAACGTGAAAATTTTAAATAAATGTAATAAGGAAATAAAAAAATAAATTATAATTATTTAGGCTATGAATTCTTAAAATTAAGTTATATCGTTATTTATTATTATAGCAAAGAAAAATTATTTTAAATTTTAATACCGTAATAACCTATTATTAATAACCGTTTAAAAGGTTACATTAAATAATAATAATTAAATAATAAATAAATTAAATTTAAAATAGATTTAGTATATTAACAAATATATTCGGACGCGTACGAAAATTTCGAAATGTTTTTTTATCCTCGACGGTTACGAAAATTATTATTCGATAAAATTCGAAAAATATTACGTTAATTACGATATTATTACGTTTTGCATGCCTGCGTATTTTTCGTATCGGCTTTAACCTTTTAACGTAAATTTTTTTTTTTAAATCCTATTTATTCGTTATATAGTAAAAACTTAATATGATACTATTATACTTATATTACCAAAAAATATTTTTTTGCCGGCTTTTATGACGCGTTTAAAATTATTATAACGTCCGATAATATTAAATCTGGATTTGCGAAAGTTGGCCTTATTCCATTCGATCTTAATAACATTTTTTCCGAATTCGAAACTTTTCCAATTATACTTACACCGATTATTTTCCCGTTAATCTCCGCCGGTTCTATTCGTTTCCCGGCGGCAAAAACCTTTAAAAATATTTATAAAGTAACAAAATAAAAACGTTATTTGCAAAAAAAAAAAAAAAATTAAAAATTATTAAGGTAATTCGTTAATAAAAATTGTCGAATCGGTTAATTTTTTAACGAAAAATAACTTGTTACTTTTATACGAAATTGCTTTTTTTCGAGAAAAAACGCCTAATTACGCAAAACGAACCATATTTCAAGTAAACGTTAAAAAACCAAAAACAAACGTCTTTAAAAAAAAGAAAAATATTTATTATTTAAAAGAAATAAGCTTTTTTGGCCTAAAAAGAAGGGGGTAATAAAAGAAATATAGCTAATAACAGTTAAAGATAATCGTCGCAAAAAGGTTAAAATTAAGAAACGGAAATATAACGTTTACGGCAAGCCCGGATATAATACGCGTACTTATAAAAAAGCTATAAATACGTCTAACAAAAAAGAATCCGATTAATTTAAATTAATTTAATATATTATAATTATATTATTTGAATTTGTTATTACGAAGTGCTAAAAAACGGTCCGCTTACTAATTTAGACCGTTTAATGGTATAATACGTTATATTTATTAAGTTTATAGATATATATTTATTTATAATTTTTTAATTATTTCCCGTTAACCTTTTTATAGTTATATTTTATTTACGAATTGATTTATTTATAATTAATTAATTAAAATTTTTTTTCGAAACTTATTTTTTTTAAAATAATTTCATCATCGTGTTCGAAGATAATGGGTATAGTATCTATCGTGCAAATTATATCGTGTAATAATTTTCTGTGTATTTGGCTCAGCCTGGAAAATAAGTCTTGAACCTATTCGACCGTGCATAAAATAATTTCGTAATTTATTATAAGTTTTAATAATAACGGAAAATATTTCTAATAATTCTTTTTTGTTCATAATAAACGTTTAATTTAATTATATGCGAAAATATTAAATTAAACTTTTATTTTTATATTATTAAAATAATGATACGGATAATTTATTTTCCGAGTAATTTATACATTATTTATTTGCTTTCCGTATTTTAATTTTATTACCGAATTTAAACGTTTTATATTAAACGTAACTTTCTAGTTCGAAATATAATATATAATTCCGGAATTAAGGATTTTATTAATTCCTTTCCGTTTTTTAAAGGTAGCGTTTATAAACGTTTTTTAAAACCGCAATATTTTGAATACTAATAATTAGTAAAAAAATAAAATACGGCGGAATAAAGCTGGACGTTGGATAAAAAGTAAAATATATATTTATATAAAGTTAATTAGGTTTATACGAATTAAATTTCTTAAAAATCTTTTTTATTTCGATCGAATTTATTATATTTTCGCTCTTAATAAGGTTATTCGAACTTATTTTTAATAATTGTATAATTCTTTAATTTTTTTTTTATAAAGCGTAAATTTAGATTTAAAATACGAATTTATTAAATATTAAATATTTTTAAATAAATAACATAATTTATTTTCGTTTAATTTAAGAAAATCGGTTTTAAAGTTATTTAAGTTATTAGTAAAGGTATTTTTTGTCAAAAATAACATTACGAATCGTTATTACTTTATTCGTTAAAAACTTTATATACGGCAAATATTTAACAATTAAAACTTTATAAAATAATTAATTTAAACTTTCGAATTAAATTTTCGTTTTTTGTTTTGTTTACGTTATACTTTCTTATTAAAGCGTAAACTTTATAATTAGAAATTCGAAAATAATTTAGGTAAAGTTTTTAATCGGTAATTATGGTTTTTTTATATATTTACTAAATATAAAAACGTTTATATAACGTTAATTAATTAAATATAGATTTAAAGATCCGGTTATATAAATAAATTATAACGTGGTAAATTTTTATTTATAAAAAATATCATAATTTCGGTTTTTTTTCGTATAGAAATTGCTTTTATTTTAATTCTACCTTCTGAAAGTTCGGTGCCTTTATTTTATATCTATATATCAGGTGCTGAAAGCTCGATTCGAAACTTTTTTTTTTTTTTTTTAAAAAAATATAGGTAATTTTAAACTTGGTACTTTCTGCCGCATAATTTGTCGTCGTATTTTATAATTTTTGTTTTATAATTATAATTTTCGAAAATAATAAATATTTAATTTAAAGTTGTTACGATTACTTCGGCTATTTATCGTTAAAGTATTGATTTCAAATATAGCTTAAAAAGCGACTAATTATAAATATAATGTTCTTAATATAGTTATTATCTTTTTTAGATTTTAAAAGTTAATAATTAATTGTATTTTCGATTTTATGGTAAATTTCGGCAGATCTTACAGTTTAGGCACTTTATTTTCCCGTATTCGTATGCGTTATATTTAACGGTAATAATTCTATTTTTCTTTTAATATTTTTAATTAAAGTTTTTAATTTTTACCCTCCGAAAATAGTTTACGAAATAATTAAAAGTTTTTGGATCACGATAAATAAGCTTCAAATATTATTATTAAACGTCAATGATATTCGAAAATCGTTTTCTTTGTAAATTAAATTTTTTCCGTTTAATAAAAAATATTTTCCAAATTAATTATAATAAGAAATATTTGATTATTATTTAATCGTACCATTCGGTTAGTATTACGATAATTAAACTATTTTTTTGTCGGAAATAAATTTTCTTTTTAATCTTATTAAAGGCCTTATTCTTTTAACAAATATAATAATGCCAGGTTATAAGCGAATCTTTCGTAATATGTTATATTATATAAACGTATTAACCGGCAATTATTCAAATTTTCGAAACGGATATTTATATGTCCGTATCCGAAGATAAGGATAATTATATTTCCAACGAATATAGAATTATTTAAATATATTAATTTAAAATTTAAAAATATAAAGTGTAATTTTAAATCGAAACTGGAAAAGTATTTTAAAGAATAAATAACTATTCCAAAAATTGTATAAAAATAAAAATATAACTTTAGTAATATTTATTCAACGTTTTAATTAATCAAACTTTTTGGATAATATTTTAAAGTTTAATTTTCTAAATTCTTTTATTAAATCTGCGACAATATTAATACGTTTCTTAACCAGTTATATCGAAATTTCGTTAAATTTTTAATATTTAAATACTTTCTTTATTAATATAAAATAATAAATTGATAACTTATAAAAGCTGAAATATACCTGGTAAATAAATCTGGTAAAGTTTTTATAAATAATAATAATATTGCGTTTTAATTCCGTTAACTTATTATGCCGACTTTAATCTTTATTTTTACCGAATTTTGGGTTTTTTTTATAAAAACATTATATAATTAATTTTGTATTTTGTTCTTATTTAATAAACCGTTATTTATTTCAAAATCCGGATCGTTTATATTTTCGAACGTTATTTTAAATATATTTCGGAAAATTTATGAACGAACTTTTTTAATTATACGGAAATATTAACTTTAAATTACGCTATTATTTTGCGGGATTTTAAAATACCAAAATTAATTTGTTATTAATAAATTATTTTAAAATTCATAATTTAATAATTAAAAACGTCGTTAAAAACGGTTTTTAAATTATTCGTTAAATTTTGTATATTATTAATCTTTTTAATATTTTTATTTCATACGTTCGATATGATTATATCCTATTAAATTATTTATATTTCGAAATCCTTTAAAATTTTAATAAATGATTTAATAATTATTCGCTACTTTTATTTCGTTTCTAGCTTTAACTTCTTGTAATAAATACTGCTAATTTTTTTAAATCGTTATATTATTCGTTAAAGGTTTTTATTAACTTACAAATTATAAACTTTATTTTCGAATACATATATAACCTAATCCGTATTATAATTAAATATATTTTTAAAAATTATTTTCGTTACGGAATAAGGTTTTTTCTTAATAATTAGTTATTTAACCAAATTTAATATAACGATTATATTATCGGCGGTAATCTTAATCGAAATGTTTTAAATAATTCGCAAATTAACTTTTTTTCGGGTAATTTTCGAACGTTATCTTTGTAAATTAAATAAGTTATAATAATTTTTGATCCGTATTTATAAAGTTTTACAAATTTAAAGCTATGATTTTGGTTTAAAATCCGTTATTTTATTATTTTTAATTTCTTTAATTATTATAATTAAAAGTCGTTTACCGTTATAATTATAATACCGGTATTAAATAACATTAAAACTTTCAATTATTAAATATAAACGTATATTTAGTATTATAATTAAAATAATTATTGTTATATTGATTATGAAGTTCTTAGACCGTATCGGTCGGAGCTTATTACTTGTAGATGTGGCTTATATAGTCCCCACCTAAGCTAAAGGTAATCTCCGTAACGTTCCATTTTAAAATTTTTAATATTAACAGTTATCTAATATATATAAAGCTTTCTAGCTACTGCTTCCTAGAGCTAGAACTATTTATAACAATTTATACTTTTTATACTCTATATAACCTTTTCTTGCGATTAACTTAATTATAACAGTTATAAATCCGGTACTTTAGCTATATAAAATAATTACGGTTAAGCTAATTACAATTTTTTATTTACTTCTTTAATACTTAATTACCTTTTAATATATCGGATAATTATATTGTTAAGGCCGTAATTTTTAAAAATCGCTTTAACTATTTTAATTAGTTTCTTTCTTTACGTTTTAATACTTTTTTACGCGGTATCTAGAACTTTATCAACGTAAATATACCTAACTGTTATAACCAAAGGGCTTGGCCCTGTAGTAGGCGGTCGGAGGATGTGGAAAATGACTCCGATATGGACCTCGGATTACGTAATATAATTCCGAATAAATCTAATAAATTTAAAAGGATTTATACACTTAAAAAGTATAAATCGAAAAAAATGTCTCGGATTTATAGAGACGTAATTTATTTATCCAATACGAATACGAATAAATTTAACAAATTTAAACGGATTTAATTAAAATACATACATTTATTATTTTTATAATTTAAAAAATATTAATTTAATAATGTATAATTATTTAAATCACTGCCGATCATATATTATTTAAAATTTTGGAATAACATTATAAATATATTTATATACTTAAGTTTAAGAATTAATTTAATTTATAATCGCTATACGTTATACATTTTAATATAATACTGACGTATTATACCATTAAACGGTTCAAACTAAAAAACGAACCGTTTTTTAGCATTTCGTAACAGCAAATCCAAATAATATAACTATAATATATTAAATCCATTTAAATTTATAAAGTTCTTTTTTACTAAACGTATTTAAAATTTCTTTATAAATACGCGCCTTATATCTGGGCTTGCCGTAAACGTTATATTTTTATTTCTTAATTCTATTCTTTTTAACGTAATCATTTTTAACTGCCATAAACTGAAATTTTTTTATTACGGCATTTTTTTTTGGCCAAAAAGTTTTATTCTTTTTATATAATAAATATTCCTTTTTCTTTAGAAAAAACGTTAATTTTAATTTTTTTAACGGTTATTTAAAATATAATTCGTTTTTCGTAAAAAAACAGGTTTTTTCCGAAAAAGATTTCGTATAAAAGTAATAAATTATTTTTTATTAAAAAATTAATCGCTTCGGTAATACTTATTAACAAGTTACCTTAATAATTTTTAATCTTTTTTTATAAATACCATTTTTAATTTATTATTTCTAAAAGTTTTTACGAACGGAAAAAGAATAGAACCGGCGGAAACTAGTAAAAAAATAATTAACATAAATATAATTAAAAGATTTTTAATTCAAACAAAACGGTATTAAGATTAAATAAAATAAGGCCTATTTTCGCAAATTTAAATTTAATATTATCGAACGTTATAACAGTTTTAAATACGTCGTAAAAACCGGAAAGTTTTCTTTTAATAATATAGGTATAATAACGTCGTAATAAATTTTCGATATATAACGATTTAACGCATTTTAAAATAACTAAAAATAAAATACGTTAAAAAAATAAAGCCGATATAAAAAATACGCAAATACATAAAGCGTAATAATATCGTAATTCGCGTAATAACTTTTTAAAATTTATCGAATACTAATTTTTATAATTATCAAAAAAAAAACCCCCCGCTTCGAATCTTTCATATACGTTTAAATATATTTATTAAAATATTATATTTATTTTAAACACAATATATTTATTATTATATAATTATTACTTAATGTAAGCTTTTAATCGGTTATTAATAATAAATTATTCCGGTATCCAAGCTTAAAGTAACGTTTTTTCCATTATAATAATAAATAACAATATACCTTAATTTTAATAAATAATAATTTAAATTATTACAATTTGTAATTCAATTCTTTATTACGTTTATTTAAAGTTTTTACGTATTTCAGAATTCATAATTAATATATCTATTATTATAAAGAATTTATTAAAAATCCAGTTTCGTTAAAATTAGAAATAACTTTTTTACGATACCGAATTTTATAATAAAAACTTAAACAAACCTAAATTATTGGCGAAATATTTCTAAATCTTTTAATAAAAGGGGTTAATAATTAATTCTCCGATTTAAATATATTTAAGATTTTCTTTAACGGTTTGATACATTCGAACCTTTGATAAACTTTAATACGTTTTATAACGCGTTAAGTAAATAATACATTTCTTATATTTGTAATATATTAAAACCGCTTCGGAAACGTTTAAGTTTTTAAATTAAGAATTTAATCAATTATCGACCTTTTTAGATTACCTTTAATTTCTATAAGGGAAAATTAATATCGGTTCGGGCATATCTACTATAATATCGCGCCTTTAAGGTTATTAAAGCAGTTTTATATATAGAACTAAGTTTCGCCTAATTAAATTTCGGGGTTCGTTCTTTAACCTAAATAACTAGGTTTATTTACGCCTTTCTAATAAGTCGTCTATATTATTAATATAAAAGAATAAGCAAATAAATATAAATAATTGAAATATTTATAAAGTGGTCTGCTTACTTGTTTGGACCGTTTAATAGTATAGCACGTTACCGTTAAAGTTTTAAATAATATTTCATATTATTATTATATTATTTAATAATTTTGAATTAAAATTAATGCATTCAAAAATAAGATTTAACTACTTAAAAACCAAAATAAAATCGAAATAGAAATCCTAATAATTTCTAAGATTAAAGTTAAAATATTTAAATCTTACGATAGAAAAATATTTATATATTTTTTATTTCAGTTGAAATATATTTTCGATTTTTAAAATTGAACGATTTGCCAAATTAAATCCCTACCACAATAACCTCTTTTCTTAATGATGTTATAAATTAATTTCAACTTATTATAGAAATTTTTTTAAAAATTAAAAGATTTAATAAAAAGATGATTAAAAAGGTTTTCCAACAGTATATAAATTTCGAAAATAATTTTCACAATAACTTTATTAATTTAAACAGAAAACGGACCGTAATTTTGTAATTTCCTTAATTATTTTAAAAGCGATTAAGAATTAAATATATTGTAATATTTAAAAGCCTAGTTATTAAAGCCGGATAAGAATCAAAAAAAACCATATTATAATTGATATAATTTATAAAAATTAAAACAAAATACGAAGAACAAATTAATTAAAGTAAATGAAATTATAAACATCAATAAGTATATCGCCGAAGCCGTATAAATCGACAACCGACAATTTTAAAACCGATAAAAAAAAGAATATTTTATTCCGAAACCGAGGTATGTTAAAGCCAACTAAAAAAAGAAAATACAATTTACTTTCGATTTTATACAGCACTTAATTAAAGTCTAGAAAGTTGAAAATTACTTAATATAAAAAAAGACCTAGTTACGTATTATAATGACAGAAGCAGGGGTATATTACACGGTAATATAAAAGCTTTAGATAATTTCGATTATAAACTTTAACACTCGAAGATTAATATCGGAAGGAAACTAGCAATAAAAAAAACGATTAACATGATTTACGTTCGAAATAATCGTAACGTTTTATCAGAAATGCGATAAGGATTCAAGAAGGTCAAAAAGCTGTCTTAAATAACTCTTAAAAAGGCTATTTCTATGAAACCAACCCTTATTAAATAATTTTAAAAATATAAAAAATATGGAACTTGGAAAATTATAAGCTATTTTTTTCTTACCAAAAAAAGGATAACAAAAAAAACGATAAGATGAGATTTAAGGTTTAGAAAAAGGAAGACCGAAATAAAACGAAAATTTATACTTAAAAAGACCCGATTAATATAAAAGGTTTTATATCGTTAACTATAAACGACCTTAATACGACACGTACGAAAACTATAAAAAATAGATTAGACGGCAATTAGAACATAGATAACGATAAGGCTTTAATTTTAATAATGAAATAAATAACGTCTTAAAAGATTAAAAGTAATTACTATCTGCGGAAAATGGTAATATAAAGAAATTCGAGGAAGTAATAACGTTTGAAACGTGATTAGAAAAAAGAGTTATTTTATAAAAAAGCCCTTTTATTAATATAGTTAATACGGTTACTAAACGTAAAAAGAATTAATTTAAATTATAATATAAAATATTTTTAAAAATAATATAAATTTACAAATTTAATTAACATTTATGCATAATCTACTAAAAAGGATCGTATATAAACAGGAAATCTGATTATTTTTTTCACAGGAAAACGAAATCCCGGAACTAAAATATATTACTTAAAAGCCTTTTAAAAGTAAATCGCTAATTTGAACTCTATATGTCGAGGATAAAACAAATATCTATAATAGCTGCAAAAATTAGAAAAATATTTTGTAAAAGAGATTACGAAACTCGAAAATAACTTAAAAGATTAGCGCTACTAATAAAGAAGTCTTAGATCGGCAAAAAGAAGTAAACAATAATATCTTAAAAAGTGTTTATACGTATTAAAAAAGGCAGAAAGAAAATTAATTATAATACAAAGACGAATTAAAAATTAATATTATATCGTAATAATAAGTTCCGGAATTATATTAAAAAAGTATCGCCTTAGTAATAATAAATAAGCTATAATTACTCCAACGAAATAAGAAAAATCTTAATAAAGTTAAAAATTTCGAAAGTTAAATATACTAACAACGAGGATAAATAAATTAACTTTTTTTAAACTTTTATTAAAAAAGTATTTATAAATTTCAACATTATCTTTATAAAGAATTACGATATCTTTGTCGGATTGAAATAATAAAAGTAATATAATCCAGCTAAAAATTAAAAAGCTGGCGAAATAAACTTCGTTCAAATTTTTACGCAATCGTAAAATCCGGTATATTATTTTAAATTCTAAAATATAATTTAGGCAAACAAATAATAACCTATTAACGGAACTTTGTACTTTATTTCTAATTAAAATGTTATAAATTTTTATTTGATTTCTGTAACGTGTAAAGGCTGCGTAGGGCGACCGGGAGATAAATTTCCGTCCGGCGTATAAAGGGTAGGCATTATTTAGTTCCCGACCGATAATGCTCCTATTTAAACCGGGTACGTAAAAAGGAACACGAAACGAATGCGATTGCCGGGTTTAGAAATTACGCGACCGTGGGAAGATAAATATTCTGGGTAAGCGTAAGTAAAATTAAAGTTCTGAAATAAGGATTAATAAAGAACGGCCAACCGGGGGGACGAGCGCGTTAAACGGGTGTACGGGCGCGTTAGGCGGCTGCGCGTTACCCGTTATTACGGCGGTTACTCTTAGCTAGCCACGGCACCAAAAAATCATTTGCGATAAGTTTATCGAAGTGTTAAATATAAGATTTTATCTTACTACTTAGCTGATAGTTACTGGTTATTATAGGCTATTACGAGGTATTACAAATTGTTATAAATTGTTACGTATTATTAAGGGTTATTACTAGTTGTTATAAATCGTTACAGGCCGTTACGGTAATTACGACGGCATTAAGCTTACGCCGGTACGCCGGAGCCATAATAAAGAAATTTTATTAACGTAATTATTGTTAAAAAAATACTTGTTAATTATAAAGAAAATATAGTACTATTAGGATTTTTTATATATTATTTCTTTAATAAATCTTTTTTAAATTAAAAAACAATTTATATTTTATAATTTATGTTTACATTAATATTACTATTTATACGTAATTATTTTAATTTAACCTTTTTTCTTTTTTAATTTCGTTCACTTTTTCTATATAATATTTTCAGTCTTATTTATACATTGACGAAAAAATAAGAATTTTTCCGATTTTAAAAATTATTCTGCAATTCTATTAATGTTTTCTTTAATATAATTATTTCTATATATAATAATCCTATTATTTTAATAACTTATTACTTTTATTTCAAATTAGTTTTAATATTTAAATAACTTAAACCTAGAATATATATACACTGCATAAAAACCCTTTTTTTAATAATAAATATATTTTATATTTTCTTGATTTTCTAAATTTGTATTTCATTATTTTATTTTCTTTTTCGTTTTTATAATTCCTTTATTTTTTTAAATACTTTTTTAAATTTTGTTTTATATTTCTTTATAGTGTAAGAAAATCTTGGTAATATTTATTAATCTGTTTTATTTTTTTTTAAGCTTTTATTAAATTTATATCTTAACGTCTTAATTCCGGTCTACGATTTTATAAAAATGGATTACCGTTATCTTCGGAAATTTAATCGTATCTATATATTAAAAGCCGAAATTAATTATTTTAAAAAGGTTTTTTTGGACCGAAAATAATTTCGATAATTTTAATTTAACCGCTAATTTTATAATCATTACATAACGTTAATAAACCGGGTTTCATAATAATTCTATAAATGTACATTATTAATTCTGAGTATACAAATTTAAGCTGTATATTATTTTAAATGATTCAAAAAAGCGTAAAATTGATTAAAATTGATAAAGATTCGAAAAATATTACCTTGCTTTACGTGATCAAGGTTGATTTTTAACGTTTATTTTGTAAAACTTAATATTCTCGGAAAATATATTATTTAACCTTTTAAACTGTAAAGTTAACGGTTATTAAGTTTATTAAAGTTAAAATTTATTTATAATTATATATTAATCTGTTTTAAAATAAAGTTTCATAAAATAACTATATTAATTTATTTTAGTGATAATATTGTTTAAGAAATTATTAAATGTAAACGGTAATAATTTCTATATATTTAGTTTAATTTAAAAATACATTTAACTCTATTAAAGCCTATATCGACGATAAATATATAACTTATTTTATCACGGAAAAGAGCTCCCCTGTAAAACCTTTTAAAGCTTCAGGTATTATTCGGGCTAACGTTAATTCTTTTAGAAGCCTTATATTAATAAATTATTTACTACTAATAAGATTACCGTTTTTTACCTTTTTAATAATTATTATTAATATTAATCTTTACAAAAGCTATATAGTTCTTTTTTGTACATATAATAATTTTAAACCCTCTAGCGCTAATACTTAAGATAAAGATTTCTAAGCTAAAGAATATATAGCTCGTCTGTTCTTTTTTCAAATAATATTTTTATTCTATCTTTATTTTCGCTTTTCTTAATTCTATTACTTAATTAATCAATCGTTAGACTTATTTAATATATTAATAATCTCCGTTACTTGAAAAGTTCTTTTTAATAAACAATTTAGCCGAATTAATATACGTACTTTTATTATAAAGTTTATTTTTGAAATATATAGAAATACGTTAATTTCGGCGGTTATTTCACCTTATATGTATTATCGGAATTATTTATGAAAAGTTTCAAAGAAGACGAATTCGTAAAACTTTCGAAATCGATAATGAAAATTTTATAGCTTATTGCGTAAAAATTAAACATTAAAAAAGCAGCCGTATTATGTTTTCCATATATTTTATTACAAAATTAAATTAACGTATTCGTTAATAACGAGTTTTTTTCCTTATATTTACAGTAAATAAAGTTTTTTTTTTTAAATAATAAGCCGCTGATTTTGAAAAAAAAAAAATTAATTATTAAAAAAGAATTTACTAATAAAACTATAATAAATACGATACGAATAACAGAAAGAAACTTAAATAAACGTAATTAAAAAATAAACAATAAGTTACAATTATTAAGGTTATTAAATTTTTAAAATTAGGTTATACCGTTATTTATAATTATGACGGGAAGATTTTATTTTAAATTCTAATATTACAATAAAATATTATTAAGAACCGATTAAAAAATCGTATTAAATAATAAAAACTAGATAAAAAATAAATTAAGTTTCGAATATATTTAATATTTTAATAAGTGTATTCGGATACGTACGAAAGGTTGAAAATATTTGTTTATTCTCGACGGCTACGAAAATTATTATTCGATAAAATTCGGAGAGTATTACGTTAATAATAACATTATTACGTTTTATATAGCGGTACATTTCCCGTATCGGCTTTAATCTTTTAATATATCTTATTTTTTTTTAAAACGTATTTATTTGCGGTATATCGAAAACTTAATATAATATTATCATCTTTATATTATCAAAAAAGATTTCTTCGGCAGCTTTTACGATACGTTTTAAGTTATTATAACGTTTAATAATATTAATTTTAAATTCGCAAAAGCTGGTTTATTTTTCTCGATTTTAATAACGTTCTTTTCGTATTAAAAATTCTTTTAATTATATTTACGCCGATCTTTTCATTTTTAACCTCCGCTGGTTTTATTTTACCCTTTACGAAAACCCTTAAAAATATCCGTAAAATAATAAAATAAAACAATATTCACAAAAGGAATTCAGAAATTATTAAGGTAATTCGTTAATAAAATATTTATAGCGGTTAACTTTATAATAAAAGGTTATATATTATTATTTTATAACACAACTTTTTTCTGAAAAAAAAACGTTTAATTACGTATAACGAACTATATTTTAAGTAAATATCGCAGGATTGAAAATAAACCTTTAAAAAAAATGATGTACTATATAAGGTATAAACTTTTTGGCCGAAAAAAAAAGAATAATAAAAGAATACAGCTAACAATAAGGAAAGAAAATCGTCGTAAAAGGGTTAAAACTAAGGAACTGAAATATAACGTTTACGGAAAGCCTAGATATAATACGCGTACTAATATAAAAGTTACAAATATATTTAACGAAAGAAAATCCGATTAATTTATATTAATGCGATATATTATTATTAAGTTATTTAAATTTGTTGTTACAAGATGCTAAAAAACGGCTCGCAAAGTTTGTTTAATTTACCAGTTTATATAAAACGTTACAATATTTTAATTAATTATTAATAATAATTTATTACGTTATTAAAACTTTAAATAAATTTCCTTATTATAATAATAAGTAATAGTATAATTTTATTTTAAAATTTAATAATTTTAATTGTTATAATTAAATTTTTATTTTTTTAATACGTTTATTAAAATCTTTTACTTTATTCGGTATTAATAATTAATATATCAGTTATTATAAAAAGTTTTATTAGAAATTTAACTTCGTTAAAAATATATAAAGAAAAATATAAAAATAATATATTTTATAATAATAGTTTAATAAATTTAAACTATTTAAACAATATTTTTAAATTATCGGATACAATCCGTTAACAGTTGATTTTTCGATTTAGACGCGTTTTAAATTTCTTTACCCTTTAATAAATTTCGACGTTTAATTAATTTTAATACGTTTTATAATACGTTAAGACGTGCTTTGGGTGGCGCCAAGCCCATTGCACGGACCATTCTAGGGGCTTCGACTCCTGCACCGTGTCGGCGCCAATTGGAGTGGTTGGGGGCGTTGGAGCTAGCTGCGGAGTAAAGCTCTGGAACCAATCAATTATCGTGTATTTCCATTTGTTTGTCACCGTGTCTATGACCCCTACTGGTTTTTCATCCGGCACGACTGTGGGTACGGTTTTTGGAGGTGCTCTCCGGTCGCGTCGTGTTACTAGACGTGTATATATATATATTGTGTGACTTCGTATCGGCGTCAGCTTGTACATAGCTAGATACCTAATAGCACTGACCTTGCATAATACGTTAAGCAAGTAATAAATTAACCATATTTTTAAGGATCAAAGCCGGATAAAAAACGTTTGCGTATTTAAATTAAAAATTTGGTTAATAATCGAATTTTTTTCGATCGGCGTTATTTTTTACAAGATAATAATAATAACGTATTACACTATTAAACGGGCCAAACTAGTAAGCGGACCGTTTTTTAGTACTTCGTAATAATAAATCCAAATGATATAACTATAATATATTAAATTAATTTAAATTAATCGGATTTCTTTTTCGCTAAACGTATTATAGCTTCTTTTGAACTACGCGTAATATATCCGGGCTTGCCGTAAACGTTATATTTCCGTTTTTTGGTTTTAGCCTTTTTATAAGAATTATTTTTAACCGCTATTAGCGGCAACTTTTTATTACGTCCTTTTTTTGGGCCAGAAAAATCTGCTTTTTTTAAATAATAAATGTATTTTTCTAAAAAAACGTTTATTTTTAGTTTTTCGACGTTTATTTAAAATGTAGTTCGTTTTACGTAATTAGGCCTTTTTTCTCGGAAAAAAACAATTTCGTATAAAAATAACAAAATACTTTTTGTTAAAAAACTAGCTAATTTAACTATTTTAATTAATAAGCTATTTTGATAATTTTTAAACATTTTTATAAGTAACGGCTTTGTTTTATTACTTTATAAATACTTTTAAGGGTTTTTTAAGCAATGAATAAATAAACCGGTAAAGGTTAACAGAAAAATAATCGGCGATTAAAAAATAACTTCGAATTTGGAAAGAACGTTATTAAGATTACATGAAATAAGGTTAGCTTTTACGAATTTATATTTAATATTATCGGACGTTATAATAATTTTGAACGCGTCGTAAAAACCGGCCAAAAATGTTTTTTGGTAATATAAGTACAATAATACCGTATTAAGTTTTTAATATATAATAAATAAGCGCGTTTTAAAAAGAAATTACGTTGAAAAGTTAAAACCGGTACGAAAAATGTGCGGGTATATAAAACGTAATAATATAATAATTTACGTAACATTATTCGAATTTTATCGAATAATAACTTTCGTAACTATCGAGGATAAAAAAACGTTTCGAATTTTTAATCCGTATTCGAATATATTTATTAAAATATTAAATTTATTTTAAATTTAATTTATTTATTATCTCGTTATTATTATTTAATAAAACCCGTTCATCGGTTATTAATAATAAGTTATTACGGTAATAAGATTTAAGGTTATTTTTTTCATTATAATAATTAATAACGTTATAACTTAATTTAAAGAATTAATAACCTAGATAACGGTAATTTTGTTTTATTTTTTTAGTTATATTTATTTAAATATTATAGGATTTTCGGTATTAATATTTATTATATCCGTTATTATTAAAAGTTTTATTAAAAATTTAGTTTTGTCGAAGTTATAAACGTTTTCTTATAATACCGCATTTTGCGATAATAACCCGAATAAGTTCGAAATATTTACGAAATATTTTTACATTTTCGAATAAAAGCCGTTAATAATCGATTTTCCAAATTAAATATATTTAAAGCTTTTTTTACCGTTTAATAAAGTTTGACGCCTAGTTGATTTTAATACGCTTTAAAACGCGTTAAGTAAGTAATAAATTCATTATATCCTAATATATTAAAGCCGGATAAAACACGTTTATAGACTTAATTTAAATATTTAATCATAATTATGTTTTTTTCGGTTACCGTTAATTTCTGCAAGAAAGAAAATAGTATCGGGTTTTTAAGATTATTAAAGTAATTTTATATATAAAATTAAGTTTCGTATAATTAAGTGTCGGGGTTCGCTTCTTAGCCTAAATAGCTAGGTTTATTTTTCTTTTTTTAATAATTCGTTTTATATAATTGGTGTTAAAAAATGAGTAATTAAATATAAATTATTGGAAAGTTTGCAAAATTGGTCCGCTTACTGGTTTAAACTGTTTAATAATATAGCACGTTATCGGTTTAGGTATGTTTACCGGTAAAACGGTATATTAAAGAAAAAAATAAAATTTTATAAATAAAACCAAGCCTTTTGTAAGAAAGCTTCGGGTTCCGTTTTTTTAACCTTAATAATTAAATTTATTTTCGCTTTATATAAAAAGCGCTTTATAATATTGGCGTTAAATAATAGACGATTAAAAAAAAAGTAGTAAGGATAGCCAAAAAAGTGTTGCGCTTATTGGTATGTAGCGCTTACGAATATGCTACGTTATACGTCATTAGAATTTAAATTTATATTATGTATATTAAAACACTGAAAAATAAAGAAAATAGAATTAAAGCAAAAGTAAAATAACAATTTAAATTTAAGTTCTTTTATTAATTATAGTGTATAAATTAAAAAGAAACTTTTTTATATATATTAATAAATTTTACAAAAAATCTAAAAAACTATACAAAAAAGTTTTTTAAGAAATTAAATAATTTAATTGTTTTTATATAGTCTTTTTAACGGCTTCGATATATATATAAGAAGTTTTTTGCTTTATTTATTACTTATATCAAAAAACTTATAAAATCTAAATTTTAATTTTATTATATCGTTTTAATATCGCTTATATAAAGATTTCTTTTTCAATGTTAATAAGTCTTTTTATTATTATAAAAATAATTCTTTTAATTTTTATAATCCTAAATTCTTGTTATTTAAATCCTTAATTCTTATTTTTTCGTTTACGCTTTATCCGATGTTTATATTATATTAAAACCTTTTTTTAAAATTTTATATATTTATAAAGTAATTATTATTTTATTGTTAAAATTAAAGAGTTTAGCTCTTTAATAAACGGTTAAAAGATGTAAAAGATATTTCCGATATAGATTTCGAGTTACGTAATATGAATCCGAACGGATTTCCGGATTTAAAGGAATTTCTGCTTTTAAAAGGTATAGATCCGAGGTGATCCTTGGATATATAAGGATTTATTTTATTTAAACGGCGTAGATTCGAAAAGATAAATCGATTTAGACGAATTGTAATTAAAATATATACGTTTATTATTTCTATAAATTAAATAATACCACGTTATAATAAAAATTAATTACCTCTATTATTTACGATTATTTGCTATTATTAAACGTAATTATTATTCTATTACTTAAAATCTTATAATATTATTATTAACATAAACCTAACGGAATTTAAAGTTAATCTAATAAATAACTTACAAGCCGCAAAGCATAATAGATTGCTAGAGCATGTACTGGTGCATGGCATAATCCTAAGCGGAAGTATTAAAACAAAGGTTAAGGCTTTGCTAATAAATACACTGACATATCTCTTTGTTAGTGGTATATATATATAGGCCTCTCTTCTACCTCTATAGACAGCTACATTTACCTTAATACACGCTCATTATCCTGTTTATTTTAGCAATTCTTAAATCAGAACGCTTTGCGTAAAGTAAGGAATCTGACGTCTAACGCAGATAGAGGGTGTTGTTACAGTACAGGAATAGGGGTTCCTGTCCTTGGAGAAACCTGCCCTTAATGTGACGGCTATAGGCTTAACCAACTATTAAACCTAGTCGTACGGTTTATGTTGGCAGTGGTATCGTGGGAATCTAAGCAATAAGATAATAATTACGTTCAGTAATAGCAGATAACCGTAGGTAATTTAAGTAACCAATTATTATTATAAGTTAATACTATTTAAGTTATGGAAAAAATAAACGTATATATATTTATTTTGATTTAATATATTCGCATTAATTCGATTTATTTATAATAATTAAGTTTTATTAAACCTGTCAAGCCCATCGAACTACTTCTTTTATTCGACTAGCTCGAAACGTTAAATTTTATTTTCTTTATTAAATTTATCGAACCGATTACGTAAACTAAGACCCTTTATCGGAAATGTTTATATATTTTTTAACTATTTAACAATAAGTTAAATCCTTAAATTATAATACGATTTTTTTTAAAATTTTTGTGTTTAGAGATTAATTTATTTATTATATCGTTTAATAAATTCTTTTTTTTTTTAATTTATAATTTAATTATTATATTTAATTAAATTAAAAAGTAATAATTTTAATATAAACGTAATAACGTTCTAATTTTATCGGCACAAATCGACCGTTTTGGTTTTAATATATTTTTTTATTTTTTTTATTTATATTATAAATTTGAAAATAAAAATTTTAAAAATTATTTTAATTTTGGAAAATACTTTTATTATATCAAGTATATAAATTTTTATAATCTTTTTAATTTTTTCGAATTAAAATATCGCAAATTAATAAATAAAGAAAATCAATTAAAATTTAAAAAGAGTTTTACCGAAAAAGAATTATTTAGAGCTTAATAATATTTTAACGAATTATTTAATTATTTAGTCTGGTTACGAAAACAAAAATTATTATAAAAACGTAAAATCGAAATATTACGTAGAAAAATTTAAAGTACGGAAACGATAAAAGAATTTAAACGTTTAAAACGGAAATAAAGGTAATTAAAAGCCGAAAGAATTATATCCGCATAAACCATCTTTTTAGCAATTAATTTAATATTAAAACAACGGATTAGATACCGTTAAATAACGTAAATTAAAATTTTAATTTTAACAGTTTTAACGTTATTAATAAAAGTTCTTTAAAAAGTATTGAACGTTTGTAAAATCTTTTACGGGTTTTTAAATATTTTCGAAATTTAAATAATTTTTTTATTTTATTAAATATTAAGTAACGCCGTTTTATTTCCGTATATCTAATATTTTTTTGCTTTATAAATTGGTACGTTTTTTATAACTTTTTTTTTATCTTGTATTAATTTTAATCGTATTTACTATTAATTTAAATAAGGACATATAAAAGATTAAATAAAATTTGATTTTCGGTAATAATTTTAATTGGTAATTATTTTATTTTTTTATTTTTGTAATTTTATATAAATTAATATATTTAAAGTTAAGTTTTTTATTAAGTTGCTTAATTCTAATTTTTTTAATGATTAGGTAAATTATTTCTTTTTTCGAAAAAGTTAAATTTTTTAACTTTTTTTAATTAAAATATTTACTTATTTAGTTACCTATAAATTTAAGTTTTATTTTTATTTCGATATATAATTATTTTAATTATTTGAACGTTAATTAAATTTTTAATATAAAACCAAAATTGGTAATTATTAACGTCGTTTTAATACTTTCGTAATAATTAATATTATAAGCTAAGTATATAATTAATATAATATTATAAATACGTTTTAACGTTTAGTTAATCTTTTCCGTTTATCCGTTTATTTACGGTTTAAATGCGTTAAATAATTTATGATTTAGCTTAAGTGAAGTTCTTAGTTTTCGTTAAAATTTTAAAATATAAATTATATCTTTATTTGATATATTTTCCGTTAAAAGTCCATAAATATTTAGAATATATTTAAGGAAAAGATATACAAATTATTTTGTATCGGTATTTTCGTTATAACGTAAAAATAAAAAAATTTCGTAAATCAATTAACAATTTGGAAAAGTGAAAGGTAATAAAGTAAAAGTTTTTTTAATCGTTTTAATATTCCATTATTATTTTTAAAGCGTAATTCGAAGCGTGAGTTTTTAACTTAATTGGTTGCTTTAGATTATATATAATTAGTATTAATTTACTAATTAAGGCGTTTTTTATTTGATCAAAAGTTTTTTATTTTTTTAATATTTATTTCAATTATTTATTTAATAAATTTTATTAATGGTATAATTATTTATTAAAGTTATGTATAAATTTTCTATAATGATTAGCAAATTTAAAAAATATTTTGCATTTTTTTAATGTTAATAAATTATATTTATTTTTTAATTATTATAAGCTTTTTAAGGTTTATCTTAATATCTCTAAGGGTAATAATATATTTTAAATATTTTACTTTTTATATATAAAAGGTGCTTTTTTTCGTTGTTAACTAAAACTTTAATATTTTATAACGTTTATAAAATTTTGTAGTTATGTTTTATATACTTTTCTTTAGTTTTTAAAGGAGTTAAAATGTCGTCGAGATAACATATAACGAAAATGTCCAAATATTTTCGTAATACGGAATTAATTATTTGCTAAAAAGTTACCGCTACGTTTATAAGTTCGAAAAATATAATAAAATATTCGAAAAGTTCGTATTTAGTTTTAAAAGTTATTTTTTATTTATTACTTAATTTAATTCGTATGTAGTTATATTCTTGTTTTAGGTTTAAAAATGTAAATTATTAAGTTCCGTATAAATAATCCTTTATTTCGATATTTAATAATAATACGGTTTTATACATAATAAGAATATCGTTAAATTATTTATAATCAATAACGAATCGTAGTTTTTTATTTTTTTTAGGTACAAAAAATATTCAGTATCTTGCTTATAATTTGGAACATTATATATAGCCTTTCTATAACTTGCTTTTAATGTAATTACGTAATATTTTTAATTTTATTTGGTTCAAGTTATAAATAAGTTAAAAAGTAATAATGTTGTTATTTTTAAGAATTATTTCGTATTTTTATTCGTTATAAAATAATAATTTTATTTTAAACTTTTTTTAAAATCATCGTTTATAGTTATAGTATTTTGGTAATCGTTTAATTATCAAGTTTTGTAACTTTTTGGGCTTTAATAATAAATCGTTATTTATTTATCAAAATTATACTTTAAACTTTATAATAATACGCCGTTTTTTCCTGGTATATTTTTTATTTTTTCCGTATGTTATCCCTTTAGTTAATAAGGTTTTTATCGTATTTTTATATGTATATTCGTTAATTCTATTAATTAAATATTAAAATTTTACGTCGTTTTATATATCGGTAAAAAGTAAAACGAAATCTATTTAGTTAATCTTTTAATCGATAATTGAATTATATTACTTTAATTATGCTAATCCGAATAATATTTCGTAATCTTTTATTAAAATAATATTAAAATTAATAAATAATTTTTTTCCTTCGATAAAAGTTTTAAAAATAATTAATTATACGTTTAACTTATTTGTTATTATAATTAAATATCCAACCTTCGGCCTTTTTAACCTTATAAGAACCTTCATAATTTCATTATGGTAATTATAACTTATTTATTACTTTTAAGAAGACATAGTTTCCCTTTATAACTTCGCGATTTATTATTACGGTATACCATTTTTTCTTAATTTGTATTTATATTATAATTAGTTCTTTTTCTACCGTTTTTATCGCGTATAAAACGTTTTTAAAATATTATTATTTACCTTTATTCTTTTTTTTTGTTAGCTTGAAACTTTTTTATAAATGGTATTAATTTTTTAAGCTATTTTTAAATTTTAAAATTCGTTTTAAAAGCTGTTCGTTTAGCTTTTACAGTTTCTAAATATATTTATTTTATTAACGTAATATAACTTTTAAATAAACAATTTGCTTTAAAAAACGTTTTGAAAAATAGACTTTAATTTTAAAATTTCCTTTTCATAAAAGAAAAGAATTTAAATTTATTTTTAAAAAGAGCTTTATTTTATTAAGTTTTCGGTAAACGTTAATTAAAATTATAAACCCGTAATTATTTTTTAATAATACTTTTTTATTATTTTTTAAATTAACTTTTTTTATATTTAATAATCGTATTAATTATAATAATAAAAAAGACTTTTTATAAAGGAATTCTTTTTTTCTAGTAAACTCTTAAACGTTATTAATTAATTAATTTCGTTTTAAATTATTATTTTTTATAAATATCTGTATTATTTCTAATTCCGTATTAATATCGTTTATAATTAACGGCATAAAACCTTTCGTATTAATTAAACTTTTTTAAACATAAATTTTCGTTTTATTTTTAATATCTTTTCGTTTAAACGTTAAATATTATTTAAAATATTTTTTATTATCGTTATAATTAAAAAAGTAAATTATACTTTTTAAATTCCTTTCATTTTTTATAATTTTAAAATTATTTTATAAAGGTTAATTTAATAAAAGTAATTTTTTAAATTATTATTTAAAATCCATTTTTAACTCTTTTTAATTTTTATGATATTTCATAAAAAGTTATAATTATTTTAAACGTAAATTATATTAATGGTTTTTTTGTCGCCTGTTTTTTTTCGGTATTAATCTTTAAAAGTTAAAATCCATTATTACGGTTATTTTTAAATCTTATATTATCGTATAATATATTCCTATTTTCTGTAATTATAACAAATAATTAAGCCTTTTTTTGATTAAATAATTCTTAATTTTATAAATTTTAAATATATTTTGTAAAAAGTTCAAAACAAATTACGCTTTTTAATTAATTTTAAAATAATTTAATTTTGGAATAAAATAATATTTTATTATAATTACAATTATCGGTTATTATAATTTCCGGTTTTTTTTAATTAATTTATCCTTAAAACTTTTTTTTTAATTTTTAACAAAATATATCGATAATAATATTCTTTTTATCATTTTAATATACGCCTTTAGCGATTAAGTTTTTAAATATTATAATATATTTAATCGTTAATTTTTTTGGTTATAATTAAAAATATTTTTAAATTACGTTTTATTTTTTATCCGGATTAATAAAAATATTTCGGCATTTATTTTCGAAATTAATATAATATTCGAAAATCTTTTCAATACTTTTTTTATTAAAGTTTTTAATTTATAAATAATTTCGTTTAATAAATTTAAACTAATTTACAATATTTTTAATAAAATAAATTACTATAATAAAAATTTAATCCGGTAAATCGTTTAATTTCAAAAATTAAAAATACGTTTTAATTGAAATAAAAATTATTTAAACGGTTTTTTTATCGTAAAATTCGGGCCTTTTAATTTTAATTTTGGTAATTATTATAATTAATATTTCTCTTTTAAATTAATTTTTAAATTCTTTAAGTTTATTTTCAAATCGACTAATTTTATTTAAAATTATTAAGTAATATTATTTAAAATATTAATCGATATAATAATAATATTAAATATTATTTAAAATTTAATAATATATAACGATTATAAATTTCATTAATTATTAAATTTACTTATACGATTTATATTAATAATAATATCGTAAAAATTGAAATAATAAAATAGTAATTATATTTAATAATAATAAATAACCGTAAATAATTTAAATAATTAATTATTATTAAAAATTAATATTATTTAAATTATAAAAATAATAAACGTATATATATTTATTTTAATTCGATACATTCGAACTAGCTCGATTTATTTATAATAATCAAGTTTTATTAAGCCCGTCGAGCCCGTTAAGTTATTTCCCTTGTTCGACTGGCTCGAAACGCCAAGCCCTATTTTCTCCATTAAACCTATCGAGCCGGTCACGTAAGCCAAGACCCTTTATCAGAGATATCCACACATCTTCCGACCGTCTGGCAATGGGTCAAGTCCTTGGGTCATAACACTTAGGGCCTGGTGCAGGCCCTGCGCGGCTGATCTTCGGGTAAGAAAAAGCTTGGCTTTCCCCGCCAAGATCAAGGTTATCTAGGTAATCTAGGTAATCTGGACCAAATTATATAAATTATACAAATTTACGATATACTTATTTAAATAAAAATAAATATATAACGAACGGTTTTTTATATAAATAATATTTATTTCATTTAGTTTTTTAATTATTAATTTAATCCTTTAATTATAGGTATCGATTTTTAATTAAAGAAAAATTACATAAATTTCTTTAACGAATAAATTTTCGAATTATTTATTATGTTATTGTTACCTGCAAATCAAGACCCCATTTCGGATACTGCTCATACCTCCAGGTGGATGTATGAGAGGTTCGTTACAGGTGTCCACCGCAACTAAAAACCTCGCACCCCCTTAGCCCTCCACTAATGCCGACATCCTGACAGGCACCAACTTGTTAAGTCGATAGGGCCCCTGCTCGAACTGTTCCTTAATTTTCTGAATCGGATTCGTAGGTGTCACTATTGCGACGCATCATGCTACGAACGATAGACTGAGCCTCTTCGCAGTCTTCGGACTTATAGAACTTCAGCCCAAAGCTGAACATGAAGGTTACCGAATCACCGTAATGGGCCCCGATGAACTTGAGCTCGTCGGCGTCGAAATACGAGTCAGCCAGCTGCCTCTCTGGGCGGTCATCTTTAGGGTCGTCCCAGCCGATGTCGCTATCGTCGCTGTCGTCGCCGTCGCTGCTGGCCAGCATGGCCCGGAGGATAATACGACCCTCTTGGCGATCCTCTTCCTTGTTGATGCTGAGACCATGGCTCGCTAGGAACTTGAATTCGCCGCCCCAGTTTTTCTTGAGCCACTGCTTTTCCTCGGCCGAAAGGGGAGCTACCTCCGCGGGCTGGGGTGCTTTGGCCTCACGCAATGCCTCCCATTTGTCCCGCTCACTGTCGGCCCAACACACGTTGATCCAGTACATTGCCGACGGATCAAAGGGGGTGGGGCCAACCCGAGGCCCAACCGGCGGGCCGCTCAACCTGACCTCGAAGAAATTGGCCCGGGGGTCAAAGTAGGCAACGGTCCTACCCTGTTTATCGACAATCGTTCCCTTCGTGTTTCGCATACTAGGTCCCGTATAGATATCGTATTCCTCTAAAATCGGATTTCCAATGACATTGCAAATGCCTGTGGGGACGTGAAGGACGTTGCGGAGTCGTAGGATGCCATGGGATCGCGGTCCGGTAGCCCTCGGGCTTCGTTTGACCGGAAGTTCGACCGTGCCGATCCCCAAGACGGGCGTTTCGGACCCTGCCATCAAGTGGCCGACCGTTGAGCTGAGAGGTGTGTAGTCGGCGCCGAACCATGACCGATCCTTCGCAGCGCTGAAAATCGATTAGACGCCAACTAAAACTTCACTTCGGGTTGGCCACTACGTGGGATGGAATATGATGGACCGATAAACGGACAAGGTGTACATCTAATTTCTAGGTGGTCATATTGGGAGAAGGTGGGCATGATACTTACTGGACATTGGAATTATTGGACCAAACCCATGAAGGGCATGGAAGAGATTCGACCATGGTCGATAATCCCTCGTCCCACGCGTGGATGCCTCAGCACTTCGGATCCGTACTCGATTGGTAGATCCAGTGGCGGCCGTAGAATGCAAACAGGAAAGCTAGGCAGACCAGCGGACGAGTGTCGGCGATGTGGAGGTGAGGTGACGAGTTGGATCGAGGGAGAGGTGTTGGTGTAGCGTAAATGATGGTGGAAGTTCGCGTCAAGTAGCGGGGGTGACCTACTTCTATCAGGTGCTAGGAGCGACTAGCCCATAGCCTGATGCGAGGCGTCGGCGATTAGCCCAAAGTCCGATGCGGGGTCTATATATATGGGTGGTTTTTTCCAGATTGCTTCCAGAAAGAGCAGAGGAGCAGGTTTTAAACTGTTAGTATTATTTAATATATAGGTTATCTTTGCTGCTTTAACCTTTCCCAATATATTTGATACACTAAAACCTCATTACTTTTGTTAGACCGGTAAGGAACCGTATTATCGTCGTATTTTCATTATTCTATATTAATTGCTTAGATTACCGTTATTCCATTATGATTCAATTATTATTTCGTTATTAATTAATGATTACTTCGTTATAATTTAAATCTTATTTTATTATTATTCCGTGATTATTATTTAATTATCAATTTTAATATCGAATTAATTAATTAACTTTACCGATTAACTAATAAGTTTTTATAATTAATAATATACAATTATTAAAAATTTGTTATTATAATACTACCGTTTAAAAAGTTATAAAATTATTTAAAAAACTATAATTACGATATTATTATTAAATTAATTAACGTATTATATAATCAAATCGAACGAGTAAACGAAACGTATAATTTTTCGGACTTCGTAATAATAAATTTAAATTAAGCGGAATTTTTATTTTTAAACGTTTTTATAATTCTTTATAAGTACGTATATTATATTCGAGTTTGTCGTAAATATTATCTTTCCGTTTTTTCTATTTAAATCTTTTCACGACGCTTATTTTTAACATTTTTTAATTACGATTATTAATTACTAGCTTTTATTAACTATAAAAGTTTTCATTTTTTCATAATAAAGTCTTTTTTTTTTAAAAAAACCTATATTTTCAATTTTTGTAAGTTTATTAAGAATGTAATTTATTTGGTAAAATTTTTACTTTAAAAAAAATTAATTTATTAAAAAAAATTTGGTTTTAAAAATATTTCGTAAACGAGTAGGAATTAATTTTTAAATTAAAGGTTATAATTATAAGAAAAAAAGAAAAATTTGCCGAACGTATAAAACGATAGATATAATATATTAACTTATAAATATATAATTAATATTTTAAAAAGGCGTTTTTTAAAAAAATGTTTTCGATATAAAAATAATTTGTAACGTTAAATTTTATAAAAATGATAAAACAATTAATGAAAATATTTTCGGAAATTTTGAATTTATATTGGGTTAAAAAAATAATTAACAAATAAAATAAAGAAAGTGCTAAAAAGTCTTATAAATAGCATATTTTATAAAATATTTAATGTATTAAATAAGTATTTAACGTATTAAATGAATATTTATTAAAAGATTATTTAATTTTATATTTATAAAGTTTGATTTATATATTTGATAATATCACTTAATTTAAAATATTCGTAAAGGTACCAAAAAGATATTTTATTTTAATAGGTAATATTAAAATAACAATTTTAAAATATAGAAACGTTACGATATATATAGAAGATTTACGTAGGAAAAAAACGGTTTGGTATTAAAAAAAGTGGCTTACTATCGGAATTTCTATTATAATATTATTTTAGATAAATTTTTGGATCAAAAAAGTTATTAATAAAATATTTTTAACAATAACGTAAAATATCGAAACGATTATACGAAATTATACATTTTAAAAAAGAAAAAAAGTTACGTATAATCAAAATTAAAAGCTGTATAAAGGCCGTTTTTTCGGTATTTAAAAAGATAGGTAAAGCAGTAGGTTAGGTAAAGGTTTAAGCTTTAAGCTCGGAGGTATTATAGTATTTAAAGATAGGCTATTACGAGTTAGAACTTTTAAAATATTTATTTAATTATTGCCGTAAAACGTTATTAAAGGGCTTTAAAATAGCCGAATATCCGGAGTATAATTTAAGGAAGATAAAGAAAATTCTTTTACGGAAAAAGTTAAATCTTAAAATAATAATTCTTTTTTTAAAAGTACATTTGGATTAATAAAACCTTTTGAAGAAAACCCGTAGATATAAAGGAGTACTAACGATTTTTTATAAAGTTTTATATTAGGCGATAAGATACTTTTACGTAATAACAGTAAAAAAGAATAAAAATTTACGTAATTTAAAGAATTATATAAGTTGGATTAAAAGTTATTTTGGGTTTTGCGTAAAGTTTATACGAAAAGATCTAAAACTTGCTTATAATTCGTTTATAAAATAATTACGTTTAAAAAAGATTTTTATTAAAATCTTTGTTTAATATATGTATATCTAAAATAAAGGCGTAAAACATTTGTGGGATATAGTAATAAAGAAAGTACGCGTTATAAAAATTAAATCGAAATTACCGCATAATTTATATTAAAAAAAGCACGGTAATTACGTTATTTATTTTTAAAATAAGATTTTAATAGTTATTTAAAGTAAATAACGTTATAGAAGAATAAATTTATTTATTTTACAAAGAATGATAAAATATTAGGTTTTAAAATATTTTAATTAGCTTATTTTAAAATTAGCGGTTATAAATAATATATATTAAAATTTAATCCGAATTAAAAGTTTAACAAATTATAAAAGCTGCACTTTAAAGTATATATTAAGTATTTCGTAGAGTATAACCTTATAACTATTTATAAAGTCTTAGTATTAAAGTTTGGGAAAGTAATCGTAACAAAAACCGTAATTTTTAACGAAATAGAGTTTTGTAATAGAAAGAATATATTAAAGCGTTTGGAAGAGATGGTTAAAAACTTTGAAAATATAATTACGAAAGTATAGTATTTAAAGCATTAACGGTTAACGAAATAATCTTTAAAAAAGACAATTCGGAAATGTAAATTAAAGATAAAAATGAGATTAATGTTTTTTCGAATATATGGTAATCCGAAAACGGAAACGTTTAAGACGAAATTGTTATAGGATAGAAAATATATTTTAAATATGTAAATAGGAATAATTTTTTATATTTATTTAAGCTAATAAAAAGAATCCCGTGCGTTGATTACGTTAGTTTAACGGTTAAATAACTTAGTTAATAGGTTAAAAGAAGTGGAGAAAGTTTTATAATATAAGGATGATTTATAAGTTCTGTAAAAGAAAAAAAAAGATTTTATAATTTTTACGATTATAAGGTTATTAGCTTTTAGATAAGAACGTTTATTATTAAAAAGAAGTTTTTTTTATCGAAAGGATTTCGCGGAATTGTTTTAAAACGTACGTAAGTTGTCGAATTATTTGATAAAGTAATAGTTTTACATAACGTAGGTAGTTTATTTTCGAAAATATAAATTCTTTAGGTTAAAAAAAAATAATTAGAAATTAGCTAAAGGTTATTAAATAGTTTGTAATAAATAGGTATTTATTGGGAAATTCGATAAATATAAGATGTTTTAAAAATGTAAAGCTAAGTTAATAATATATAAAATTTAATAAAAAACTGAAAACCTATTCATAAAAATAATAATATTAATAAAAATAACGTTTAGGTCGATTTTTGTAATAATTATTAAGTTTAATCTAAAGTTTATTTAATTAAATGCAATTAAGGTTTTTATTTATAGCAATTTAGATAAAAAGGTTTTTATAAAAATATTTTTTAAGTTTATAAAAAAATGATATTAAATTTAAAAAAGTTTTATACGGTTTAAAAAAGTTTATAAACGCCCTTAAATATTTGGGATTTTATAAGGTTTTTTAAAAACCCTCTATAATAATAAAAAGTAATATATTAATAATTTTTTCCGTGAATAATATAATATTAAAATTTAGAAAAAGAAAAGTAATAATCGATTATTTGTTTAAAAAAGCGCTTTAAAATTAACCAGTTTAAAATTTAAATAGTTTTTAAGGATTTATATTTTAAAACGAAAAAAGAAACAATTAATTGGGTCATTATAAAGGCGTATATCGAAAAGATAATCATTTAATATTAAATCGATATATGGAAAAAATAATTTCCCGTTCGGAAAAACGGTAACGAATAAATAACGAGAGTTATATTAAAAAAAGGTCGGCTTAATTATTTTCGTTATTATTCTTATATGCTTTAAATCGCGTTTATTATTTTACGGTTATTACGTTTTAATTTTAACGCGTTAAATGTTTATTACGAAGCCGTAAATAAGATAATTCGATACCTATATATATATTTATAATTTCGTAATTTGGTACGGAAATAACGGAAATATATAGGTATAATATATATAAGTAACGTTTCGTTTGCTGATAACTTAACTAATCAGAAAAGTTCTTAAGAGTTTATAATTTTATTATTTAGAAAGATTATAAGATAAAAAGAAAATAAAGTATAATTCTTATAAATATAATTAAAGTACAGTTGTTAGCTTTAAACCAAACGGTTAAAAAGGCCTATTTTTAATTAAGTTATTAAATATATTAACCTTATAAATTTAATTACTTTCTTACGGTAAATTCTGATAATAAGTAAATATTTGTAATGGGGTTACGTTAAGCTCTATTATGGTACCGAACTTACGTCGGTACCAAACCTCTGGAAACGCATTATGTTAACGCCGCGTTATATATTTTTGCCTATAAATTATATTCTTCATTTCTTTTTCTTTTTTTAATTAGAAAATGAAATTTCTTTAGGCTACTTTTTACAGATTGCATAAATTAAGCTCTTTATATATTTTTAACTTATAATTAGCAAAATAAAAAACATTTAAAATGAGAAAAAAAAAGTTTAAACGTTTTTTTTAGGGATTATTAAAGGACCTTTACGAATCCGAAAATGTAAAGGATATTAAATACGATAATAAAAGGTTTAACCTTTTTATTAATAACTATAAAGTAACGTATAAACATCTAGTTCGAAAAAAATAAAAATAAAACGTTTTTAATTAAGGAATACGTAAAAAGATAACATATTATCAAAAAAAATTAATTACGTATTAAAATTTTTTTAATTAATTATAAACTTGAAAAATAACCGTAATGAAATTTTCTTTTAATAAAGCAATAATTATAAACTTAGTCGATTTTTACTTTCCAAATAACTTAAACCGTCCAATCGATGTTGAAAATTAAACGAAATTTATTACCTTAATTTAAAAAATCGATAAAATTAAAAAAGAGTTTCTCGATTGGTACGCCTTTATAAATTATAAACTAAATATAAACGATATTTTCGTAAAAAGAATTCAAAAATAATTTTACGTTATATACGAAAAGTTAAAAAGTAATATATAACGTATAATTATCATATATTATATTATTAAAGACTTAAACGGCAATTATAGCCTTATACCCTTCTTTTAAAAGTTATACGAATAGTATAACAACCGGTATCGGAAGAAAAAGTTATCTAATAATTTAAAAACTTAAAATGAACCGATAATGCGAAGTTTTCGTTTTTTTTATTCGGTATTCGAAAAAACGTTAACCGACGTAAAAGGTATGTCGTAATTTATAAAAATAAAGTTTACGTTTTTAAAGAAAAGCTTAAATTAAAAGCTTACTTAAATATTAATCCCGGTAAATTTGTTACAAAATTATAACGTTTAAGTAAATAAATTTATAAAAATCGCCGAACGGCTTAAAAAGATAACGGGATAAAAAAGAATTAACGGTTATTTAATCATTTTTAACGATAATAAAGATTTTATAACCGACTTAAACGGTAACATAAATATATTAAAAATTTCGATTATAAGCCGATAAGAACGGAAAGATTAAACTTTATTTTTTGCGTCTAAATAATACGCGTAATAAGTTTTTTAAGAAAAATAGGACGCTCGTAAAACGAAAAGTTTATATTTACGATACTGTTACTTTAATTATAAAACGAACTGTTATCTGTTTTTGCCGGCAAAAAGACCGTAAAACGGAAGTAATTTTTTAAAAGCTTTAAATTTTAAAAGATCCAGGTTTAAAAACGTAAAAGAAAAAAAATAACTTCCGAATATTATCGCGTTCGAGGGCGAAAAGCGATTTAAGCGGAAATAAATATCGCGAAATAAAATATAAAGTGTATTTTATTTATTATCGCTATTTATATTAATTAATTGAAAATATAAATATTTTACCGTAATAAATAAGGAATTTACGAAATGTTTAAGTTTACTGCGGATTTTAATAAAACTACGCGGATTAAAAAAGGTTCGAAAAAAAGACGATTTTAATAGAAAAAGATTAAAAAAATTACTATATATGAAAATAAACGTCGACGGGTTTAAAACTAAGATTTTTGCGACATTATCGATGATTTAAATTATTTTTTAATACTAAAAAAGTTTTATATAAAACGTTATAACGTTGCTTATTATATAAAGCAGCATTTTTCAATAATAAAAACCGTAAATTATATAAAGATTTTCGAAAAAAGCTATAAAAAGTTTAAAAACCGTATAAAAACAATTCGTAAAGTAAAAATAATTTTAATAAGTATATTTAAGACGGAATTATGGTAAATAAAAAAGTTAAAAAGATTTAATTAAAAACTTAATTATTTTTGATTACGTTAACGGATATTAATAAAGCGTTAACGCTTAATAAAAAGGTTTTAATAAATAAAAAAACTTTTATTTAAGTTAAAAACGTTTCGAAAATTTTTCAATAAAAAATTAAAAACCGTTTTACTATTACGTCGTTCTAAAGTTAATAACGAAATATAATTACGCCGTAACGAAACTGGGTAAAGGTTTTCGGTACCAGAAGAACTTTTATATAATATATTCCGTAACAAATTATTAACGTTAAAAAGAACTTTAACGGAATTCCTAAATAAAAGATATATTTACGAAAGCAGTTCACTAATAAGGGCCTTGTTTTTATTCGTAAGAAAACCGGAAAATAAATTACGTTTTCATTATGCAAGGTCGAATAAATTCAAGCCTTATTTTCCAGGCTGAACCAAATATACAGAAAATTATTACACCATATAATATATACGATAAATACTATACCCAATATCTTCGAACACGATAACTGATTAATAGTTTCACGGTTAGGATAAATTAATACCTCCGTCCCATAAAGCCTTACTTTAAAGCCGACAGCTAAGCTCCTGTAAGCACGCAATTTCTTAACTGATATCAATTTGGAAGGCCTACATACGTAATTGCCGATAAGCTTCGACCCTGGTAAACCTTATACCCGCCGGCCACGGTTCGGCAGGGTTAATGTAACTCAGGAAATGTTAAGCTTTGCGCTGTAAACCTTAAGGATAAACCTTAAAGGCAAACCTTATATAAGGATTACCGGAAAAATGTTAAAAGATTAACGCATTAAGTTTTATTTTCGGTATCCTTTAATTATTAATTTACGATTTATAAATTAATAAAATTTTTTAACGAATAATATAAGTATTTAAAAAAAACCCGGTATTAGTTATTAAAGAAGTTTAAAGTCGGAAGAGAAAAAAAACTCTAATAATTATTAAGTCATTTATTAAGTTCTTTAAAAATTTCGGAATATAAATAATTTAATAAAAAATAACTATATCGAACGTTTAAAATAAAGATATTAAAAAAGCTAACGATATACAAAATTTACTGAATAACTTAAAAAACGTTTTTGACGATACTTTTAGTTATTAAATTATAAATTTTAAAATAATTTATAAGAAATAAATTAATTTTAATACTTTAAAGTACCGCCAAATAATACCGTAATTTAAGGTTGATTCTGCCGTATAATTAAAAATAATTTGCCCGTAAATTATTTAAAGCGCGGTTAGAATAATGTTCGGAAATATAGAAGATCCGAATCTCGAAACAAATAACGGTTTATTAAATATATAAAATATAAAATCAATTAATTAATATTTTGATTAAAAAAACCCGAAAATCGGTAAAAATAAAGGTTAAGGTTAAAGCGGTAAAATAACGAAATTAAAGCGAAAACGAGTTATTATCGACAAAAGCTTTATTAAACCTACTTAATAAAGATATTTAAGCTTTTCCGAATTATTAATTTCTTAATCTATTTTTAAAAATAAAAAAGCTAAATATTAAGAATTTAACGAAATTTAATGTAATTAATTAAAAAACGTATTAATATTATCGCAAATTTAGCGAAAAAAATTAAAGGATTAAACCTTAAGGTATTACCCGAAAATTTTAATTAATTAGGATACAGAATAAGTATTATTAAGGTTATGTTTTTAATACTTTATATAACATTTAACACGGTTATTTATCTTTTAAAAAAAAATTTTATTTTCGATTCAAAGATTATTTTTTATATTTTTAATCGAATTCATAAAATTTTAAATTTGAAATTAATATATTTAAGTAATTATATATTCGTTAAAAATATAAATATTTTTATTTTCGTATACGGAAAAATAAATATCCGGTTTGAAAATTTAAATAATTTCCGGTTAATATGTTTATATAATATAATATATTATAAAGGATTCGCCTATAACTTAATATTATTACGCTTGTTAAAAAAATAAAACTTTTAATAAACTTATAAAAGGATTAATAATTATTTTCGACGAAAAAATAATTTAATTATTATAACGTTAATTAAAAGGTACGATTAAATAATAATCGAATATTTGTTATTATAATTAATTCGGAAAATAATTTTTATCCGATAAAGAAAATTTAATTTATAAATAAAACGATTTCCGAATATTATTAATATTCGACAATAGAATTTAAATTTCACTTACCCGGATCCAAAAGCCCTGAACCATTTTATAAACCGTTTTCAAAAGGTAAAAATTAAGAACCTTAACCAGAAACACCGGAAAAAAAAGAGATTATTACCGTTAAATATAACGTATACGGATACAGAAAAATAAAACGGCTAAACTGCAAAGTTTGCCAAAATTTGTTTATAAAATTAAAAACGTAATTAATTATTAATTTTCAAAACCTAAAAAAAGATGGTAACCGTATTAATAACGTTATATTTATAATTAATCATCTTTTAGGTTATACTTAGAATTAATACCTTAGCAATAAAATAACCGAAATAATTATAATAACTTTAAATTTGGTATTTGTTATTTTCGAAAGTTATAATTATAAAGCAAAAGTTATACAATACAACGATGAGCTATTCGATAAAAAGTATTAAATTCAAAATTATTTATATTTAAAAAGTATTCGAATCGAATTTTTAATACCTGATATATAGGTATAAATTAAAGGCGCCGAACGTTCGAAATATAATTAAAATAAAAACAATTTGTATACGAAAGAAGGCAAAATTATTATATTTTTTATAAATAAAGATTTACCGTATTATAATTTACTTATATAACCGGATCTTTAAATATATATTTAATTAATTAATATTATATAAAGGTTTTTATATGTATTAAATATATATAAAAAACGATAATTCCCGATCGAAAACCTTATTTAAATTATTTCCGAATTTATAATTACAAAGCTTACGCCTTAATAGAAAGCGTATAACGCAAACAAAATGAAAACCGAAAATTCGACCCGAAAGCCTGGATTAATTATTTTATAAGGTATTAATTATCGAATATTTAATGTATATGGAATCCTTTAACAAATACAGTAATAATAATCTGTAACGTTATTTTCGAAAAAAAGAACTTTTAACAATAACTTAAACGACTTTAAAAATAACCTTTTTAAGATAACCGAGAACGAATTACGTTATTTACTTAATAAAGTCGAATATTTAAAAAGCTTGCGTTTCAAATTTAATATTAACTTATTAAAAAGAACAAATTTTAATAATTCCTAAGAATTAAAATTTTCTAAAACCGATCGAAACGTTAAATATAATTATTATAATCGTTATATAATAATAAATTAACGAAGTTAATTAAAAAAAAAATTTCTAGCCGAGCCGATATTTTCATAAAAATATAAAGTTATTTCCTAATTAAGAAATCGCGTTTAATTATTTTATCAAGGTATATTAAAAAAGATCGATTTAATACTATACGCCGTAATTATTATTTATCCGGATATAACCTTTATAACTTTTAAATTAACAAAATTTAACATAAATCCTAACCCGGAATAGTATATAAAAGTTAATTAAATTATTCGATACCTTATGAAAACGAAATATTACGTTTTAAAATACGGTAAAATAAATACCTTTAAAATAATTAACGATAGCTTCTTTAACTACAATTCAATTAACCGAAAAGGTTTCCAAACTTACGTAATGCATTTATTTAATAACATTATTAAATAACGCATTAATAAGCAAAATATAATAATTACTTTTATAACAAAAGCGGAATTATTAATATTTGCTTAAGCCGTAAAAAAAGTTATATATATATTATAATTAATCGAAAAGTTCGAAATTCGATTCGATACCTTAGTTCTTATAATTTAATGTTATAATAAGCAAATTATGAAGTTTGTTTATATAAATATTACCCAATTCCAAACAAAATTCAAGTATATAAATATTTATAATTATTAATTACGACAAAAAATAATTTAAAGAAAAATCGAAATGGTATATATTTTTAAAAACGACATAATTATAAATAAATTAATAAAACTTTTTCTTATTACGTTCTTTAAATAATGTATTCGATAATTAAAGTTAACGTATATCAAAAAAAGAATACAAAAAAGCTGAATTAGGAAATTATCTAATAAAAATTTACAGGAATTCGAGGATAACTTTAATTAATCGATATTCTATCTCCAGGGCCTGCTATTAAGAAAGCAGCCCCTAGGGGGATATGTTAAATAATTGTTAATAACAAAGATTTTAAGATAAAACGCTACGGAGATTACCTGTGGCTTAAGGTGGAGACTACACTAGCCATATCCACAAATATAAGCCCCGACCGACACGGTTCAAGGACTCCATAATCAATACAATAACAACTGTTTTTAACTCTAATACTGAATATACGCTTATGTCTGATAATACGAAAGGTATTTATTTTAAGCTAATAAGTAAAGAATATTACGTTTCGTTACTTATTATTTAAAGGAATTAAACATTATCGAATTTAATTATAAAATATATAATAAAAAGTTTCTAATAATAATTAATTATTTTAAGGTTTAAGATATAAAATTGCGTAACGTAATAATACCGTTTAAAATAATTACCGATTCTAAAAATTTAAAAGATTTTATAATTATTAAAAAGTTAAACAAAAATTAAATAAAATAGTTTAAAAAGCTTTTACGGTTTAATTTTTATTTAAAATTCTGCGTCGACCGTTTAAATAGTCGAGCCGATACGTTTTTACGTAAAAAGAAGAAAATTTTACAAGAAATTTTAATAATAATAAAATAATAAAAAGTTTTAACTATTAAAGAATAAATAATTCTTTTTATTAATTACAAAAAACAAAAGCAACATAAAGGGGCCGTTAACGGTTAATAATATAAGTATAAAAAATTTTTTTTTTGCCGGAAAACATAAGTATTTTAATATCATAAAAATTTTAAAAGGTTTAAGATATAAAGTTAAAATACGATAAAAGTTACGTTCGTATCGTTTAAGTTATCGTCGAAAGAGAGCATAATTTTTTAACCGCGCTAAAGTTAATAATATTTATTGAGGAATATTTATTAAATATTAAATGTTTTTTTAAATTAACTAATTGTTTATAAATTTCAAATTAAAAGCCGTTTAAAACGGCTTTAATCTAGAATATATATAACTTTTATATAATAAGATATCCAGGTAAGAAAGTTACGATAAGGGCATTCGTAAAACGTTTTTTTAGTTAGAGATATATCGTATAATTAAATAGTTTTGCAAAAATTAGAACGTATATAGTTATAAAAACATATAAAAAGATTAAAAAAAAGGGGTTATAAAAATTATTATTAGTTTCCGAATGACTTTATAATAAATTATCGATATATTTTATAATTAATTTACCAGTTGTTTTTAAATACGATCCATATTTTTTAACAATTATACCAAACCGATTATTTAAATTAATTATTTTAAAACCGATATTTACGATAAACGCGGAAGTTTATATAAAAATGTTCGTAAAAACGTATTAAAGATTTTATACCTTTTTTTAAGTGATTACTATTAATAATAAAAGTAATTAAATAAAAGATTTTTAAAAAAAAGCTTTACGAATTAATAAAAATAAAGCAATATTTATTTATAACGTTTCATCCGAAAATTAAAGGCGTTACGAAAAAGGTAAATTAAAAGAGATTAACTTTTTTTATAAACTTTCGTAACATACGTATAATACAAATAAAGTAAATTCTTTCCGAGTACGATATTTATAATTGACAATTATAATATAATTTTAATAAAATTAAGCCCCTCTTTTCTGTTTTACGGATATTACGCCGACTTAGTTCCGTAAATAAATAGTAATTCGGTGTTTAGTAAAGATCCGTACGTACGAACGAAAAGATTCGTTAAAAGGTTTTAGGAAAAAACCGAATTTACGTAAAGAATTATGGTAACTATTTAATAAACGTGAAAGAAAATAGCAAATCCACGTTATTTCTATACAGGTAACTACGAAGTTAATAATATAATATAATTATCCTTTAAAATTATTATTATTCTATAATTAACAAAAAAGGTAAAGTAACTTTAAGCCAAATATCGGGTAATTAAAGTAGTAAACTTATATATAATAAAATTAAATACTTTTAAAAGAATTTATAACCGTTTTTACGTAAATTTATTAAAACGTATAAATACAATTTTTATTTTATTTTAAATTAACGTAAATATTTAACCTTTTCCAATAATAACGAAAGAAAAAGGAAGCCAAAATATACGGTAAAACGCATCTTACAAATCCGCATTAAAAAGGTAAGAAAAGGCTTTAAGAAAAAAGTTTCAATTAAATAAAGAAATTATACGGAATTTATTTAAAACCCGTTTAAAAGATTCGGAAAGATGAAAGCTGCGGAAAATTGCGAAAAAAAAAGTATAGAAATGTTGTAATTAACGACAAACCTTAAATAAAACGTACCATACGGAAAAAACCGGCGCGGACAGCTGCTTCCGAATAACTTATAAACGATACCTAAACGACGCCGAAATTCCGGAAAAACCGTTCCGCAATTGAAAATTTTTGGTTAATAAATTACGTACGCGTAAATTATTAACAACGTACGAATAAAAGAAGTAGAAAAATAAAGAACACAAATAATACGCTAACTATAACATTTAAATTTTTTAATTTACCTAAGAATTTGCAACTTTAATATTACGTATAAAAAACGCAAAAAAATACGTACCAAAGGCATATAATGGTTATTCGTTATCATCTTACTTAATAAAGCCGGAATCTTTTCCTCGATCGCTTTAAAAATGTTTACGAAATTTTCGAAACCATCGATAATATTTTTTCCTATAACGATAAGCTTAATTTGTAGAAAATTAATAAATAAAGTATAAAAAGCGCAAAGATTTATAAAGGAAATATTTATATAATAAAGTTTTTCATTTTTATAAATAATTCATCCTTTTTCCGAAAAAGTTAAAAAAAAAATGACAAAGCCGAACGTTTAACAGATTTTATCAATAACGTAAACTTACTTCGTTACGTACGGCATAAAAATATTTAACTCGAATTCGTAAAATCTTTATACTAACTTTTTTCTAAACCTAAATAAAAGTTAAAATAAAATGTTCATAATAATAAAACCGCGCAAAAAACTTACAAAAAAGTTAAAAACTTAGCAAGGTTACGATAATTATAATCGAAAACAATTTCGTAAAACGAAATAAACCCTTTTCGAAATTTGAATATATTTACAAACTACGAAAAAGTAACGTTAAAAAGGCGTATATTAAATTATATAATAAAATATCGCAAAGGTTTACTTTAAAATATTAATACTTATAATATATATAAATTTAATACGGAATAGCTTTACGGTTTAGAAATATAAACGTAAAAGGAATAGTTAAAGAACGGTATATAAATAACGTACGTATTTCGTTAATTTATATAAAAAATATTGGGGTTTTTTAAAAAATAAAATCCGTAAATAAAATAAAAAACTTTTCGGTATCGTTCCGAATATTCGTTTAAGGCGATGCGCGTATTACGCGTATAAACAGCTTTTTTAATTTTTACCTTCTAAATTATCTTTTCTTTTAAATAAAAACATTACTAATATTTTTAAAAAATATTTAAGGGATAAATTTATAATATAATTATTATCTTACGAGCCGTTATAAAATAACGCGTAAAACCTCGTTATTAAGAATTAATTTACCGATTTAAAAGGTTATTATAAAAAGAAAAGTTTACATTTAGTAAAAAGCGGGCGTAAATTTTTATATACGTACTGCAAGTTTACAATCAGCTGTCAAAGCTAAGCCAAATTCGGAAATTATAATAGCTTCCAAATTTAGGTTGATTAAAAACGATAATTTTTATAATTAATAACTTGAATATCGTTAAGCTTAAATAAGAAAGATTTACGTAATTGATACGTTAACATTTTTTAAATCGAATAAAGAGATTATATAATAAAGTTACGTTAAACTCTATTATGGCACCGAACTTACGTCGATACCAAGTCTTTGAAAATACGTTGCGTTAACCCCGCGTTATATATTTTTGCATACAAATTATATTCTTAATTTTCCTTTCCCTTTTTTTTTTAGTTAAAAAATAAAAACCTTTTAAGCTACTCGTTAAAGATCGTATAGATTAAGCCATTTATAATATTTAAGTTATTTATAAAAAACGCTTTAAAGTTAATAACGAACTTAAAATAGATTAAAATATATAATTATTAATTAAAACAAAACTATTATAAAAAATATATAAGTTAAGTAAAAAAAATTTATAGATATAATAATTAACGGTTTTATATAATCGTTTATAAATAACGCGTATAAAAGGTTTATAAAATTTTTAATAATAAAAAATTCATTTAATAATTAAAACTGTTCAGAAAAAAAAATTATCGTAAAAGAATTATAACGCGTCGAACGGAACGTAAAGTAATGTAAAGGTTTTTAACAAAAAGCAATTTAAATCGGTTTCGGAAGGACCTTATTTATTAATAATCTTAACGTAATAAGCATTAACGAGGTTTGTAATGGCCTTATTAAGGGGTGTGTCGGATATAGTAGAATGAGGTCGGAAGAAATCGGACCGTTTATCGCGTTAATAGATAAAGAAAACAGGGATAATAATTAATTTGTATAAGGGATTAATTTCTTAGGACCTTAAGAAAACAGTTAGCTGTTATTATCATTAAAATTAATATACGAATAAAGCTGTAACGAGGATACTTATATTTCGTAGTCTCAGGCTGTTTAACAAACTGTAGAATATTAAATATGCGCTTATAACGAAACGGAATTCGTGGTACAATAGTAATCGTCCATTTGCCCGATGGTTTCTTAAGCGAAGCATTAAGAATATCTGGTTTTAATAACTAAGTTTCGAATAAATAACCAGCTGAGGTTTTTAAAGAGCGAAAAATCATATATTAACGAATAGAGATTTGGTGGTGCATAAACCTATATTTGATGCCGTTAGCAGGCGCGATTCATATAATCGTTCGAATCTCTGTTAGAGATATGATGATATAGTTGGTACCTTATATTGCCTTGTTATTTTAAATAAAGTAAGTTGTATAAGGTGGTGCAACTGCTCGTTAGATATCCGGCTGGTCCTGGAATCTGGACAATACTACATAGTAATGGCCTTAAATAACGAAGCAGTGAGCCTCGGCGTCATGTTCGTCATTCTCTAGGAAATCAGTGGACAGATGATGAGGTTACCCTATAGGGAGAGATGAGGCTATCCGGGATGATTTAGTATGGGAAAAGGTGCAGGGTAGACTCGAGAAAGAACTAGACGATTTTCAGCAAATGTCGCAGCAGAAAGATAATTAGGAGCAGGTAGGAGGAAACAGTATATAATGATTAATTAGCTAAATCGGAGAATCTTTAGCTATACAAAGGACTTGATTGAAAGATATAGGCGTATTTATACTCGCCGAGATGCAAGGATTTTGATGGCGTCAAGTATAACGTTATAGCAGTTAATATGGGCCTAAAAGGCTTTAGAAAGACTTTACAACGTTTATATACTTATGCGTTCTAGGTCCAGACCTTTCTAGGTCTTTTCATCTGATACATTCACCCTGGAACGTGCAGGTATCTGCTCGAATATATTACAACTCCTATCTGTCGCAAAACCGACACCTATATTGCATTACTAGCAATAGCATTATATATGGTCAATTCTTAACTATGATACTATCATAACATCTGCTCATGTCCTAAAGCGATGAACCAGAATAACCGATACGCTAAGCATAGGAGACAGCTCGTCGGGACGTAATAATGATCCAGCGCTTCTAGATGAAAGTGGTGTTCCTGGCCACCCATAATTATCCACGACGCTGAGATCTTACCAGTAGGCTTGGATTAGGGGTTTCATACCATAGACCGATCAAGAAGTGGCGCATTGCTCGCATTTCAGCGATCCCGTCCGAGAGCCGTTCCGAGTGTCGCACTATCTATCCCTCTCAGCCTGGCCATACCTAGCCGTAACAATATGCCGGCACATTGCCATTAGGCAACCCCCTTCCCAAAGATTACCCGCGTTATATTGTCCATATTTATCCGGTAAGTAATGTGCAACCAATGACTTGGAGGGACAAGAACCTTGGCAAAGGATGCTGAGCGGCCGAATCAACCCCATAATCCGAAAAGAAATTATCGATCTCTTACTTCGTTGCATGCTCGGTTAATCTAGCTTCTCATCTTGGTTCGGGCACGGGAGATATAGAAAGCAGGTCTTCCCCGCCCCAAGACGCGTCGAAGACCGATAATCTTCATATCGAAAGAAAGTCTCTGGGTCCTCTTAAGCTACAATATGTATGTGTCTACGACACTGGCAACATGCCTGTTAATAGTAGCCAGAGGAGTTCTTTCTATGACCTCTCGTGAGTCGCAAACTGGCGAGTGCAATACCAAGTCCAAACGTATATCATGGTAAGAAGAAGTCTACTTAGTGAAAGTGCAAAAGAGAACTTACACGTATTTATAGGAGCGCGCTCACTCCTACCGAGAAGTCCGAGTATATTGATGGGGAGCTCTGTCTTATGTCGACGCCGGCAAAAAGTGGCGTACCGGGAGCGATTAGTAGATGGGATGAGCTTCAATATGCTCACATCGCGCAATCGGACTACATCCACGGAGTGGTATTTCAGATATTGCCCATTAACATTTCAGGACGGCTGATTTTCTAGGGGGCCTTCCTGCCTTTCCATCGATATTTTATGACTGTTCACGAACATCTGTTAAGATCTGACTGTAACTACACTGGCCCCATACCGTAAGCCATTCATATTCCGGAAAGAGCTCGCATTCCTAAACTTCCTCCGCAGTTACTGGGATGAGGTCGCCGACGTTAAAAACCTCTTGGCATCTGACATCTTCGATGCCGAGTTGGGTTTTGGCGGCAATGGATCTGGACCAGACCGGTGCATCTCCGACGGGCCCTTCGCAAACCGGACCCTGCATTTCCGAGAAGATCTATCGGTTTCCGATTACTGTATCTCTCGCAGGCTTAATCAGCGTGCTTTCTCTGCGGCTGGTCAGCAGTACGTTGATGACTGCCTCACCAAGGACAATTATATATCTGCGTGGAACTGTCTCGAAGGGCGCCCGCACGGCGCTGGGCATGGAGGCGTCTCAGGCCTAGTGAGTTTCCTAATCTCATGCCTCTGCGGATCCGATTTCGACTAGTGCTTACTTAGATGGTAGATGGTAAACCCTCTCCTGTCTCCCGGAGATCCCATTTTCTATCTTCACCACACCTACATGGACAAGTTATGGTGGGAATGGCAGTCCAAAGAACTACCAAAACGATTGACGGAAATTGGAGGGAACAACACAGTATCGCAACCAAACTTCCCCCCTGGGTTCAACACCACGATTCCCCCGGGAAGCGGCCCATTCACTCCTCCTGTCTTCAATGGTTCTGGGCCCGGTGGCTTAGATAGAACTCCGAACAAAGCTTTCACGGACTACTTCAATGATGGCGGAAACATCACGACGCTGAATCACACTCTCTGGTCCGCAAAGATTCTGGAAAATGCTACTATCGCCGACGTAATGGACATCGGGGGTGGTCTCGTATGTGCGGAATACTTTTGATGTTTTAACTAGACTATGATTTTATCATATATAGCTGCGCGTCATGGCTGCTGTTAGATCTAGCTCAACTAGCTAGGCTGTGGCTTAGTTAGTGCAGCTAGGAGTGGAGATTGCTTTCTTCGTCTCCGGTACCACATTCTCTCAGTTCCAGTTGTTTTTATATGTATTTAAGTAAGCTCCGCTACCTTCTCTTTCTAGGTTTGGACCTCTTAGAGGTTAAGCTGATAGCTCATCCTTCTTCAGCCGTACATGTTTCAGTGTGTGATGTCAGGGTCTCATAGCTGCAAAGTACTCTTGTCACGGAAAATGGCCCCCCTGCGGAGCCCATTAGAGCTTCAGGGATTATTCGGGACAACGCTGATCCTTTCCGAAGCCCTACATCAGTAGATCATCCACAACTAGTGGGATCACCGGTTTCTAGCTTCCTAGATATCATCATCAGTATCAATATATCTCCTCAAGAGCTGTGCAGCTGCTCCCTAGTAAGTGTGACAACTCTATAGTGAACTAATCAGATTACTCCTCGCACCTAGCCAGGGGACAACAATACGGATAGCACAATGGCTGCTTCGCTATACAATTTTAACCTGGGCCAGAGCCATAGACTAATCACTATTAATATTGGGATTTGAAAGGAATGTACGAACAAGGTTTAAATGTTTAATCAACTTTTACAACTGCGTCAGAAAGGGTGAGCAACAGCGTGAAAGGCTAGAAGAAGCAGTCTCGCAGGTGGGTAGCAGTATATTAGACCAGTAACGCCTGGCCCTTTTCCAATATGTGGGAGGAAAAGGGCCCTATATATATACCTAACACCCCTGTATAACCCCTGTATAGCTCCTATATCTAGAAGCCTCCACCTTGACACCTGACAAACTGCCACTTTTGCTAAATAATAGCTTGTTGCGGAACGCTAAAGCAACTTTCGAAGACCTACCGAAATAACAAGAAAATAAAAGTATTCCAAAGAAAACGGTGCGAACGCGAGACGGAAAAAATGCGTCAAGTGTACGTTGAGACCGAAAATAAATCCTCTTTTATATAGTTAATTTAATGTTTTCGTCGGTAAAAGCTATTACAATTTTAAGTAACTAAGTATATATAAAGATATATATTAACTCTTATATTTATTAATTTATTACTAATCGTTATACATGAAATTTAAATAAGAATTTATAATATATAAAAATATAAGTATTATATTACGTATTATGACGGCTATAAGCTTAACCAACAATTAAACCTAGTCGTACGGTTTATGTTAATAATAATATCGTAAGAATTTAAGCAATAAAATAATGATTATATTTAATAATAATAAATAACCGTAAATAATATAGGTAACTAATTATTATTACAAGCTGGTATTGTTTAAGTTACGGAAATAATAAGCGTATATATATTTATTTTGGCTTAAAATACTCAAACTGGCTCGATCCTTTTATAATAGTCAAGTCTCGTTAATGTTACAGTATGTGACGGCAGCCATCAGGGTTAAACCGTGAGGCTGGCAACCGTGATATAGGGCTAACAGCTGCCACATAAACTAGCTACCTGCTATACAAAAAGTGAAAATATTTATAAATCTTTACGTACTTTACGGTTCTGCCTTTTTCTTTTCTTTTCTTTAGTTCAAAATCTTCGTTTATAACGCTAATAAACTAATTATTATGCTATATTAATGCTGGCCGTATTATTATTTCAAGTTGATTCCCTTTTTGGTTAACTTGATAATTAATAAATAAGGTATTATATTTTTTTTTATTAATACATAATAATAAAAAATATCGCGTCTTAAATTAAATCCAAAATTAAAACTTAGATTAATTAGTATTAAAATTAAATATTTATTAAAAAAAATCATTTAATTATTAGTTAACGTTTAAAACAATTTAAATTAATTAAAAATAAAATCGAAAATATAAAAAATAAAATATTTTTTTAAAACCTAGATTAAAATATAAAAAACGATAAATACCTTAAAAAACGGTAAAAAACAACGTATCAAAAAACGAAACCGAATTCTTAAAAATAAAAAATTTATCAAACTAAAACCAAAACCATAACTACTTAAAAACCGATCCCGATAAATAATTAACCGACAAAATAATTAACGATAATTAAAACGTTTAAAGAAAACTTTAAAAATTCCGTAATAAAATCGTTCGCCTTTAAGCTAAATAAAGCTATTATTTCCCCACTTTTTCTAACAACGTTAACCGCCTTCGCCAGAAAAACATAATTAATAACGTTTTCGACAATATCAGCACGTTTCGCCTTACTAATATAACAGCATAGCCCGCTTTTTAAAATTTTACGGAAAATAATAATACAAATTTTAATTATAACTAAAAAGAAAAAATTAACGTTAACAACTTAATTAAATTTAACGGTAACAAAACCAAATTTAACGCTTAAAGTTATAAAGTTATAAATAAATTTAAAATAAATAAATTAATTTTTTAAAACGAAAAGATTTATATAATGAAATGGAGCAGGGTGCAGGGTCGGACACATGGCCTGACTGATCGGTTAGTCAGCACCCCCTATGTATTTCTAGCGGTTCTTTTCGCCGGGCGCAACCCCGAGAACATCACCACTCATCGTTCATAGTTTTGCTTTTAGACTGGTCTCAACACCAGAATACAGCTGCGTTGCCTTCATTATCTCTTGACCCCTGGGCTCACTCGTGACACGCTCTTCGATTATGCACTGATCAGGACCGATTCTCCCCGTCCCAATTCAATAATTTATTTAATAAACTTTTTTTTAAAAAAGGCAAAATAAATAATTAAAACTTATTATCGATTAACCATATAACCTGTTTTTTACGTAACCGAAATAATTTAAATATTAAAATCATTATATTAAAACCCGCACCAAATTTTTATTATTAAAAAAATCTTCCGTATTGTTATCTTTAAATCCGGCAAAAATTAAAATATTTATATTTTATTTTTAAATTTAACGTTTTTATTTTGAAGGTTAAAATGGCCGAAAATAAATAAAAATAAGTTTTATAAAAATATATTTTTTTAAATCTTAATTTATGCCTTTTTAAAAATAACCGCGATTTTAACGTTATCTACGAAAAATTTTATAACCGTATCGTTATAACCGTTTATAATAATTAACTCGTCTATAAGAAATATTAATAAAAATGTAAGCTTTAATTATATAACTTTAATAATAATAAACCGAAAAATAAAAATAAAAAGTTCCGTTCAAATAATAACGCTAGTAAATCGAAAGCTTTAAATAATACCGACAAACCTTTATCAAAAGTAAAAAAAAAAACTTTATTAAAAAGTTAATACGTACTTTAATTATAATAAAATAAAACATAAAATTAATAATTACCTTAATAAAAAATGGTTATTACGATAAAAATAATAAAGAATTCGTTTAATTCCAATAAATTAAAAAAAGAATAAAACCGTCCGAAATTTTTTTAATAATTTTCCCTATATTAATATTAACGGAAATAAATAAATTTAAAAAATATAAAGCTTTTATTAACATTACGTAAATCCAAATAACTAAAATTAACCTACGTATTACCGTTTTTTATAATACCGGAACATAAATCCGATTTTTCGTTAACCCTTTTTTTTTGCTATATAAGCTAAAAAATAATTATAAATTTATATTATCCGGTTAAAAAAATTAATTTAATTACAGAATTATTAAAAGTAATCCGTTAAATAAATAAAAACTTAAATAATTATAATATACGAAATTAACGGTTACTTTTTTTTAATTAAATCTTCCAAATTATATATACCGAATACGATATTGTTATTAATTTTTAACTAAAAAAAATATATATATATATAATTTATTATTAAATTACAAAAATAAAAATATTATTTAACACGATAACTTTTTAACTTTAGCCAAATTCTTACCGGTAATTAAACTTCTAACCCGATATTTATTAAATAAATACGTCAACCTTAAAATTTAAAAAAGCGTTAACCATTATAACCGTACCATAAAAAAAGCCGATAAACAATACCAAATCCTTTAATATATATAAAAAACCCGAAAATAATTTTACTTTAATATCTGTACTTATTATTTCATCGGATATATTAAAAAGAATTATACCGAACGTATATAATATAAAATTACCATTTTTATTATAAAAACTATTAAAAATAACGTAATTATCGCTTCGTAAATAAATAAATTAAAAATTAACCTCTATACAAAATAATAAAACAAATTTCCGCTACCTTAAAAAAATTTTTTTTTTTAAAAAAAATAAACAATCGACAATTATAGCATTAACCATTTTATGAAAATAAAAATTATATAACAGCCAAAAACTTCCCTTTCCCGAAAATAAAAATCCGGAATACGTAAAACAAATACGAAAACTTTTACTAAAACTCCTTACCTATTTAAAAAAAAATCTTTTTTTTTAAAAAAAAAGCTAATATTTTTCTAAACTTTTAACTTAGCCATAACGTAATTCTAGAATTTAACCGGCCGATACCTACCTTTAAACCCCTAACCTACCGAATATCCGTTTAATACCTTTTACTAAAAAGAAAATTCGATTATTAAAAATAAACTTTATCGAATTATATATACAAAAAAACGCCGTTTTAATCGTATTTATTCCAAAACCATATTCGTCAAAACGCTGGTTTTATATCGATTACAGTTAAAAAAAACCAATATTTAAAAAATCGCTTTACTTTAACCCCTTTATTTAACGGTATTATATTTAATTATCAAAACCTTAAACGTTTTATTAAAGTGAATATTATTTAAATATTTTATAAACTTCGTATTATTATTAAATTAAAATATTTAATAACATTTAAAATTTATTAAAAAACGTTTTAATAAAAAGTGTTTCTGTTTAAACTTAAAATAAATTTTATTTAATAATAATTATTTATTAATATTTAATTAAATAGACTTTTCGATTATTATATAAACGTTTACGTTAATAACGTATTAATTTATTCCTGCCTTAAAAGATTTTTAAAAATATTATAAAAAGGTTATTTACCGGTTATATAAAATTAACTTTTAAAGAAAAATTAAAAAGTCCCGATTTAACGTTAAAAAAGTATATTATTTCGGTATTATTATAAAAATAAACATAAATCTTTTCTGGATTTAACTAAAATTAAAACAATTTAAAAATAAAGATTCGAAAATTTTAATAACCGTACCGTAATCCGTTTATTTACAAAGTTTTATAATTACGTACAAATATTTTACTATTATAAAAGCGGTATAACTAAATTACTAAACCGTTTATTAAAAAAATGCTTTTTTCGTAATAAAACCCGGATAAAACGAGCTTTCGAAAAAATAAAACGGTTTATTTATAAAATCTTAATTTTTTATATATTTAATTAGCCGACTAAAATAAAAAGAAACGTATCCCGTAACGTAACAAAGGTATTATTGAATAATATTAAAAAGATAATAAATAAAAACTTATAAAATATTTTTTTTAAAATTATAACTTTAATAAAAAACCCGTATTTTATTTAAAACCGAAAATTGTTTATTATAATCTAAACTTTTAAATATTACTACTTTAAATTTTAGAAACAGAAGTTTTTTATTATAACTAATTATTAAATGTTATTACACTTTATAAATAAACGCATTTTTTTAAATACTAAATCCGATAAATGAACTTTTTTTTTAATTCTAATATTACCTTTTAATATCGGTCTAATAAAGGAAATATTGCTCTAAATACCTTATTACAAAAATCGATCGATGTATTTATAATTAAAGCTCGGAAAAAAAAAAGAAACAAAATTAAACTTTAATTCTGTTAAAAAAAATTAAAATTTTTTTTTAGTAAGGAAATACCGATTAAGATATAAATCGAAAATATTTTACAAAATATTAACTTAATCGACTTTATCCGTTACAAAAATAAAACGTAAAATTTAAATTTAAAAAATAACAGATTAATAATACTCGAAAAAATAATTAACGACCGTATCTTTTTCCGTACCTTACTTATCCGCAAAACTTACGTATCTAAAATATTTACGTATTTTAATTAAAATAAAATAATTGAAAGATTAATTCGGAAATATATTTAATCCCGGCTTAAGCAAAATATCCGATAATATATGCGGAATTATTAGAATTATTGTTAAAACAAAACGCCTTCAAACAAAACCCCGGAATTTTTTTATTTTTTTCCCATTTCGAATAATATTTTGAATTACGTTATCGTTAACGGAAAGAATATGCCAAAAAATTGTTATAGTTATAATAATATTTAAACGTTTATCAATAAATTTAATAAAATTATAATGACTTTATTAGGTCAAAAGAATTTAATACTGCCAAAATCTTAACTAACCGATATTATCGATATTTATATCGTTTCCTTAAAATATTCGTTATTAAATTAACGATAACGTAAAATAATTTATTTCTTAATTTTTAACTAAATTAAACGAAATTACCGGTATAAAATATTATTATAAAAACGTTTTATACGTATAAACTTAAAAATTTATTAAATTTATAAATTAAAAACTAAATTAACGTTTACGTTTTTATATTAATAAGTACTAAAATAATTAAAATATATATATACCGGCATTAAATTTTACGTATAATTTATTATAATATTCGTTAATTAATATAATTTTATTAAAAGATATATTAAATAAAAATATCCGGAACTTATTTTTATTACATTTAAATATAATAAAAATAAAGTTTAATTTAATTTAACGGATATTAATAATTATTAAATAAATCGAAAACGTAAAAACGTCAAAACACGTAAATTAAAAAAAATTATTTAATTAATTTTAAAGTTGACGACAAAATTTTCCTTTATAAAAAAGCTTTCGTAACGTAAATATTAATTATTCGATAGAATTTATAATAAATAAAACTTTTTAAGGTTGTAAAAAAATATAAAAATAATTTCTTTTTTAATTTACTGTTATATTATAAAATAATTAACTTATTTTATGGCGATCGGTTATAGAAAATCGACGACAACCCGTTATTTAAAAAATTAAGGGTAAATTAAAAGTTAAAGTAAAATAAAATATATAATTAAAATTTAATAGACTTCATAAAAACTTATAATATTAAGTTAAATGAAAAATTACGATCTTAATAAAATATAATATTCCGTAACTAATTTTAAAAACGTTCCGATTATAATAAAACGGTTCCATACGGAAGATTTTAAAATCTCTGGATTACCGGTCCGCTTATAAAAATAAATACGCGTAACGGTTGCCAACAAGATTAACGAAAACTACCCGATAATAATAAGGCCATAAAGGCAGGAACCGCACCAATAAAAAAAAAAGGTACCTATAATTAACAAAAACTTATATACTTTCTTCGATCGTATACAAGTTTTTAAAAAGGGGTAATATAATGGCAGCTACCAAGGTCAAACCGTGAGGCTGGCAACGGTTATATAGGGCTGATAGCTGCCACATGAACTAGCTACTTACTATACAAAAAGTAAGGATATTTATAAATCTTTACGCATTTTACGGTTCTGCCTTTTTTTCCTTCTTTTCTTCAGCTTAAAATCTTCGTTCATACCGCCAATAAACTGGCTACCATGTTATATCAATGCTGGCCGTATCACAGTACAGGAATAGAGGTTCCTGTATTTGGAAAAACCTGCTTTTGAAGCTTGGTACGGGCCCCGCAAAGCTAATCTTCGGATTAGGAAAAGCTTGGCTTCCCCCGCGCCAAGGTTAAAATAATCTAGATGATCTAAATGATCGAGGTAATCTGGAACCAAATTACGTAAATCACATAAATTATGCAAATTTACGATATACTTATTAAATATAAAATAAATATATAACGAATAATCTTTTATATAAATAAGAACTATTTAATTTCTTTTTTTAATTAGTAATTTAACCTTTTAAATAAAGGATTACCTCATTAAATTCAAGCCCTATTTTTAAGGTTGTGGCTAGTTTCAAAAACATGTAGCTCTAAGTACCGACCTACAAAAAGACCCACAGAAACCAGGAACCTCAAAAATAAGGCCTGATGGCACGGTACAAAATATTAGGCGCTTTATCGACACTCCTATACAAATTTTCGAAAATCTTTCTTAAAAACTTGCAAATATAATAACGATAAGAATATCTAATAAAATAAAATAAAACCTTATTATATCGAGCTTTAAAAGGGGTTCCTAACCATATATATAACTTCCCGATCGGGGCCACATTTGTAAAGATTTTAAAAAAATAATTTAAAATTTTGGTTATCGGCAGACCTTCCGTCCGGAACGCCCTTTTCGCTGCGACAACGCAACTACCATATATAACATTTTGCCATGGGCCTTCCAAGGGTAACTTAGTATGGGAAAAGTCCGTCCAGCTATTTTTTTGCCCGTACGGATTGTGGTTGTTACGTCGCAGCTAGGAGGGCGTTCCGGGCCTGGCTGGCCCCAACCTTTTTTGGCTGCGACGTAACAACCACAGCTCGTACGGCCGAAAAAATTGATATACGGACTTTCCCCATACAAAATATACTAGAGAAGCCCGGTGCATAATGACGCGACCGATGGTTATGCTGTTGCAGCTATGAAGGCGCTGCGGTCGCCCATTTCCCAGACCTAAACTTGGCTATATTGGCTGTAATTACCGTCAAAAAAAAATTGGAAAACTTTCTATATGTATATTAGCTTTTATTCGACGTATGTAAAAAGTTACATACTTTTCGGATTTAATCTGGTTACGTAATAAACTTTTTTTTATTTAAATTTTTATATTTTTTAAAAGATATAAAGGAAAAGTTAATAATTTTGGTGGCGACGCCGAAAACGAGACCCATTTTTTGAAACTAACACTCAGGCCTCGCTCGCTCGTTACAGGGATATGGGATTTAATTGGTTAATTTCTAGCGTGATACAAGAGTACATTAAAAAAGAATTAGAAAACGAGCTAGCAGAGGCCTGAGCTAGGTGAGGCAAATTAAAGGTATTATTTTTTAATTAAAAAGAATACTTATATTTTTTTATTATATAAATGTTCGAATTATTTATCATATTATTATTATTTATAAATTAAAACCTTATTTCAGATAAAATCTCTATTTTTAAGTAAATATATAATAAATACGTTATATTTTAATAACTTTTTAATTAACAATTAACGAATATTTAAAATGTAATCAAATATAAATTTTTATAAGTTTAATAAAAACGATATTATAAAATAACGTATAAAAAGTAAGTAATATATTCGATTTTCATTATTAATTAATAAAAGAATTATTAATTAAATTAAACAATTTGTTATTTATTAATAACAAATTTTTTTTTAGTAAAATATACAATATTTATTATTAAAGTTATAAGTTCAAAAAAATTATCTTTTTTTTAATATTAGTAATATTTTATTCATAGCTTTAATAAAATTATTAAAATATTTTTAACAAAATTCGAAAAACAAAACTTAAAAAAATATATAAACCAAAAAGCTAAAAAAAAGTTTAAGTATAAAAAAATATAAAAAAATATAAAAAAATAAAAATAAATTTTAAAAATAAAAAATAAAATATAAAATAAAAAATGAAATTGAAAATAAAATAAAAAATAAAAATAAAAATAAAAATAAAATTAAAATTAAAATTAAAATTAAAATTAAAATTAAAATTAAAATTAAAATTAAAATTAAAATTAAAATTAAAATTAAAATTAAAATTAAAA
>QJOA01000224.1:0-91691 GCA_004155915.1 Monosporascus sp. CRB-9-2 | reverse complement strand
CCCCCCCCCCCCCCCCCCCCCCCCCCCCCCCCCCCCCCCCCCCCCCCCCCCCCCCCCCCGCTCATCCTCGTTTAACATCAACTTCCACTCCGGTCCCAATCACCTCCTCGTTGCCAAAGCCGCCAGCATACATTTACAGCTATCTTTCCGCCGCGCCTGGTTGACCACCCGTCGAGCTTCTCTTTTGCTTTAAACCGACCCTTCTCGGTTATCATTTGAACGTCAAATTTGGCCAGCCCAGGCAGCTCTCGGGCCGGCAAGTTATTACTCTGGAATTCTCGAAAACTCCTAACGTCTAGCTACCGAGAGCAGCAGCTCCACAATAGGGAGATCACCCTGTCTCCGGCCACGGCAAGGACTTAATTACAACTCTGACAGGTAATATGGTCTGGGAAGATAGAATTCCATAAAGGAATTTCGCGAAAGATCTCATACAGAATAGCGACTTAGAACCCCGAAGTATGATGTCGTCTTTTCTGATTCGTTGACTTACCACACCCTCAAAGTTAGGCTCACCGGCAGCCTACATATCATTCCAATTCACGCACTGAGGTCTCGACTTGTAAAAGAACTAATACATATTTTTCGAAGAGTTGCAGGTGACGTTATGTTGCTTAACAAGAAATTAGCACAACTGTTTACTGGTGCGTGCAGGCTCACAATAATGAGGTTATCTACCAGTGTGTAAAGGGCAGCAAGAGCTGCCAGCTTCTAAGCGCGGGGAGAAAAGACGGGGTCGCCAAGGTACTGTTCTTGTATCGAAATTCTTTACTAGACCCAGATCGGTGTGCTTTGAGAACAGGAAGCCGCTAACATCGACATCTCGCCTATTAATATGGAGTTGTTGAAGACTGTTCATCATAGTATGGAGTACATCGGATGCTTCGCTTTATGAAAAGAAGAGGAAAGAGAAAAGCGACGGCAATAAATGGGCAGTGCTATCGCCGGGGTCCTTTTGTTAGGCCCCTTAATTAATCGGACTTCTCAAGTAACATTAGGGAGTTGGTGAACCATGTTCCTACTGCAGCCTAAGCGCTGGACTAAATAATTGACACGACACGCTGTCACGCCTTGAAAGCGTAGATACAATGTGTAGGGAAATCATAGCTTTACTGTTGTGAAGAGAGTTTCTTAAAATTGAGAGCCTTTTAAGAAAAACGAAATCTGAAGTCATACCCACCATCAGCGCATGGGGTGCTTGGCGTGGAACATATCAAGTTTCAATGAAGAAACCCGCGACAGGGATATTCAAACTGGCCAAGAACTCGGCCATGCCATTTTCGAAATCTCTGACCAATCATCGTTCTCCTAGTCAATCGCCGCGGTATCTCGAACACGGCCCCTTACAACGACTTGGTTTGAAGTGACAGATCTTCTCCACCATCCTGGGTGTTTTCAGTATCCACCATCTTCTTAATGTTGCCGCTTGGTGGGCATGGATATGTTATTGATGGGCAGAGAATATCATGCATGTCTGGTCCGACTTTGGTTCCTTTCTCTCCCACTCAGACGGCGAGTAAGCTCGACGATGCTTGTGACGATAGCTTCGTGACCCTCGTTGAATGATCCGCCATGCCTTATTCGCTTCTTCGATAATAGTTCGTTTCTAACCCATTGAATGGGATTTATTTCCTTTTCGCCTCGCTGTTCGCGTCATCGTCTACCCTCCGTACACCATGACAACACCCGGAGCTATCCAGGCTTTGGTCGCAGCCTTTGCCTTGTAAGTGGTGTTATTGTTGTCCTTAGGTTTACGCGTATACTGACCTAGACCAACAAGTGGTATCCTGGTCAACGCGGCGTCGGCGGCGGTTGTCCTCTTCACCAGAGGCCATGGCTTAGCGATCTTTCGGGACCGCCTGAGGCTGGCCCTCACAATATTTTTGGGATCATCTGCCCTGTGGGCACTAATTGCATTCATTTCGACTTTAATAGATACGACGGCATTGTCAGCATGCCAAACTACCGTTTCCTTCTCCACCATTTTCGACCAAGTCGCTAGAACAGCTATCGAGCAGTACGTGGTCTTCCTGGCACAGGACGAAAAGTCGCCGCTTGGTTTTCTGCCACAGTTCCTGGTTGCATTGCGCTTCGTTGTCGGTATAGTGTTCGTGGGGTTCACTAGGTCTACGTTCCAGCCCACCTGTGTGCCTATGTCAAACGAGGTGCCTATCTCCATTAGCGTAATTGTGATGGATGCCATGATCCTTGTACTGCTGACGATCCAGTTTCTTTCCAAAAGTTCAGGAAAGGATGTACAAGAACGTCAACTCAATTCCGGCAAGGTCAAGAGCTTCCTTTTGCTGGTCGCCGGTCTGACTATATGGATGGGAGTAAGGTTCCCGATGCCCCAGACATAGTGCACGATTGACTTTGTTTCTTAGGCCAGCGTGACTATGTTGCTGGGCTTAGGCTCAACCGACTTGGTGTTCAAGACGACCATGCCTGCCATTGGTCTTATAATATTAATAGGTTCGTGCCAGGTTCTAGATTTCGGGGCTCTGAGCTAACAGAGTGCAGCGATCCTGACTCTCCTCTCGGGGTTTGTCATCCGGCCTCTTGGCCTATTCCCCCGGCATTCCGAGCTACCAACTTCAAGAGCAACGGGTGGTGCTAGGAACTTGTCCTCATCAGACACTACCAATTACCCTCCATCCCGTTATGAAGACATAAAAGGGTTTGGTCGATCGGCAATATCTAGACAAATCAACCCTGCGTCGGGTCTTCCAGTTGTGCGTGGCCTCGGCAGTTCTGTTACGAGACCCCCTATCTCCCGACCGATCCCCATCGATACGAAGGATGCGCAGAATGCTTTCAGTCGAATCCCAACTGTGGACCTTGCTACTGCTGCTAGAAACGAGAAAAGAAGACGCGAAAACGGAAAACCCGGATCGTATCTTGTAGCAGCTGGACTACCGCCATTGCCGCCAGGTCAGTCCGCTGAAGAGGACACGGCTAAGGATATCAAATGGAAAGACGGGATTCCTACTTCATCAGCGCCACGTGGGATGTCAGGGTCCGACTCGCAAAAGACCACTCAGAGTACGGAAATGTTATCTGTAAAAGGGAACGCCTTGTCTAGTTCGACCCAACTATCTCCTGGAGCAGATGCAATCAGGAGAAGGTCACCACGAGACCCACTGCCGGGCTCCACGGCAAACACGTTTGAAGCTATCCGACCTGGCGAGTCAGTCCGTATACCTATTCATCGGCCGTCTGAACCACTATCAAGATCGGCATCCGAGAGATCTCTAGAGACAACTATAATAACACTGCAGCGACGTCCGACCAATGGACTTCCATCGAACCCACGAGTTACGAGAGACTTGACTAAGGAGGCCAGAAAGCGCACTGAACAGACTGTGATGCTGATGAACGACATCACATACGACGACCCTAATGCCGTTATCGGTATAACTGGCTCCCAAACAAGCTCAATTTTGCACCGGCCCCGTCCGATTCCAAGGACGAGTGACAAAGATCGCCAGGTATTTCCGGCCGAGATTTCACACCGGCGAACAAAGTCAAGTGGTCCGATTTTGAACAAGAAATCTGTTCTCAAATCAATTGCGGGAAGTCCGACCCAGCTACCGCCTTTGCCGCCACCACCGAAAAGTGCTGGACATATATCGAGGCCATACCCGAATAACACCCAAAGCATGACGTTTGAGGAGAAGATGGACTTTTTCTACGCACCCCCCTTAAGCGCTTTCTCAGCCGCAACTACCAGCAAGCGTACCTCTTCCGTATCTGCGATGCCGCCAGTTCTCAACGCGTCTATCGAAAGCAAGCTGCCGCCTTCCGATGCTATCGTCGAAGTTGACAGCCATCAGAGGAGGTCCATTATGACCAACAACAGCAGTGTGCGAACAGCTAGTGTTCTCGATTTTAACGAGGTTCCTGGAGAGATGCAACGCAGTACCGTCCTTCCGACCGCTGAGGGCCCTCGCGATACAGCAGATGACTCGGAGAAGTCTGGGCTGCCCGAAATACCAGACGACAGACAGCGATCGAAGGACCGTTTCCAAGTCGACATGAAGCGCAATTCTTCTCCCGTTCTTCCGAACCGACTATCTGGCTCCTCCACGATCACTGAAGAAAGCCGTGACTGGGGGTCTCTCCATTCGGCAGTTGCTCCAGTTCATCTCCGGCAAGCAAGGCGCTGTGCCCGCTCAACATACATCCAGCTAGATGCGCGCCAGACAGAGCCGCGTGGGCAACAAGTTGATCCCTCGCGCAATGACGGTCCTGGCGAGATAATGACGGTGATGTTAGACAGTAACCTTCACGCGCAAATCCAGAAATCATTCGACGCAGAAAACAGGCGGCCTCAAAAGCTAGCCGCATCTCAGGCGGACAGCTTACCCCCGTTTCATCGGCGTGTTGGGGATGAATGCCCAACATTTTCAAGGAGAAATAGAACGCAGTCGAGGAAGATGCCTCCCCCAGCCCCCCTTCTTCTGAACGGAAAGGGCGGTAAGAAAGCGATAATCATTCAATCTACGGAGCCATCGCCGCTGGAATCACCCATAGATGCGTGCCAGATGATAGAGGAACAGCTTCAAAAGTTGAAACAGGCCAACGAAGAATCTGTAAGAAATGAGCGGGAACGGATGACGCTGCTGCATAACCTGGAGCTCGAAATGGGTCAGCAGGAGAACAAATGGCAAACGCTGCAGCTCAACATAAAGCGTGATTCAGCGTCAACCGTCAAGACATCACCGGCCAGAAATTCCCGACCAACTTCGATAGTTGATGCGTCATCTCAGGGATACCCCCAACGTTTCTTGCCTCGTGAGCGAGCTTCTCGGGGGTCGTTTTTAAATAGTAGCAGTACGACACGGTCAAGGGATGGCGATGTCGTAGTCACACCATCTTCTCAGAGTTCTAGGAACAACCGTGCTATCATTCAGGAGATGCGCCTCTCCGAGGCCCAGATCGAGAATATGGCAAATACACCACAGCTAATCCTAAAACACAACAACTTGAACGTCCTGGCAGTTTCGAAATTCTCCTTGGGTAGTCCGAGCCCTCCAGATACTGACGAGTCCGAGTTCGATTTCGAAGCAGAAAGTGATGACGTTCTCCAAGATTTGTACTCTAGTGCATTTGGGACTACTTCGGCGCGTGGCTTATGGGAACCAAAGTTGCTTGCCACGGCTCCTGGCAGCTCAGGGCTTTGGCATGCTCCAGCAGAACCTTCGTCGAAGACTCGTGAGCACTACGAGCTTCCGGCATTGAGCGTGCGGGTCAAATCCAGAAAGAATCTTGAGCCATTGACGGTCGAGAGTTCACTTATGTGGCAGAAGAACACATGTGCTAGGGAGGATAAGCCTATCAGCGGTCTATGGCAGGAGCGTATCCTTGTCGAACCGCAGCAACCGCAGAAGACGATGAGCCGCGCGCTTGCAACTCGCCCACCAAGAAGGAACAAGCGCATAACACTTCTTCCTGACATCCCGGAAAGCCCACAGCCACTAGACGAGCGAGGAACCTTGGGCATCTTCCAATTCCCATCCGGTGAGAAAAGCGAACATGCCACTGTTACACCTCGTCCCGCCCAGATCTTCATGGCAATGCCGGGAACGATGACAACCGGAGGTCCCACAATCAGTGCTATCCTAGAGGCTAGAGCAAGACGGATCGAAGACGAAGAGACCTCCCCTTCCACTTTCTTCGACGACTCGGACGAGGATGGCGGCGACAACTTTGACGAGTTCACGGGCAGAGAAAGTACTGGGGATGAGTTCGACGAGACTACGTTGTGGGAGATTGCCAATCTGCTCAGAACTCAGCAGGTTCCTACCAGGAATAGTCTACCCCTCGTGTCACCTTGTCCTTCGTCAGAGTTCGATGACTCGGTGCTAGAAGGATATGAAGATATGCTGTCGGGTGATGAATATGACGATGAACATGACGATGAGAGCGTAGCAGAGTTTGGGATGGTATGTGAGAAGAATAACACGACTGGCCAACCTACAGCGATGTTCGTCAAGCCTGCCACAGTACGACCTCTTCTTTGGAGCGACGAAACCATTTGCAAGAACACCACCCATTTTGGCCTGCCACAGCCGGATAACGAGGTTTGGAACGCTTACGTCGCAGAGGCTAGCGATGATGCCCACCCACGATCGCGTACTGAGGAAATCTTATCGGTAGAGAGCAACAAGTTGTGGATGCCGTCTGCAAAAGATGTCACGGTGGTTTACTCGAGGGGTCTCTGGGCGCCGAGGCGTGCTACATCGGCGGTCCCTTCTCAGGGCCCGGCTAAGGCCTCACTGTTATGGAGCAAGGCTTCTCAGCCGCCCCAGTCTCCTTTGAAGGGGCTCTTCGATGTCGCTTCTAGAAGATCTGATTATCGGAGAACATCCGCGGAACCTGCTGCATTATATATGACAAGGGCACCTCGGGTCACTCTGGAACCTCTTCAACAGTTAACCACCACGGGTCTCTGGAATACCCAGAAGAGCAACGTGGCGACATTGTCGCACCGTACCGTCCATCAACTATGGGAGAAGTCGGCAGTTATCCCCATGCAACAATCGGAAGGTCTATTTGACATTCGATTCAAGAGAGCTGACTATCGGAGGACGTCTCGAATCCCTGCTGCTCTTTCTATGACAAGGAAGCCTTCTATCAGAAGGGAACCGTTGGCAGAGCTGACCTTTATGAACCTGTGGACTGTGCAACCGCCGTTGAAGCCCCTTTCCGCCTCTAGCAGACCCTCATTATGGGCGAAGACAGTTGCTGTCACGTCAGAGGCGCCGAGCTTGTTCCGAATCGACCCAGGGCGGAAAGTGTATCGTACTACCACAACGGATCCCGCAGCTCTCCGAATGGTCCGGAGGCCACGAAAACTGCAAGGTCGTCTCCAGGAACTCGAATCCAATAGCCTCTGGGACAACACCGGCCGAGTTCAAGCGGAGCTGGACTGGCTAAGCGTTTCTTCCACGCGCCCTCGTAGTCCCTCCGTTTGCTCAGTCTCTTCTGACTCAGCAACTTCATCGCCCGTGAGCGACGTGTTCTCGATCAAGACGAACATCACGCGGGCTTCTTCGGTGGCAGAATCCACTAGGAGCGGAGCGAACTCCCTCGGCAGGAAGCACAAGAGGACTTTCACGGAGGACGCGGTCCCCGAAGTCCCAGAGCTGCCCGAGCAGTTCGCGGTCAAGAACCTGGACGAGGTCAACCGCGAGAAGCCGGTGCGCGTCCCGCTGCGCAAGCTGTGCCTTCCGGGTGTCGCCTACCCTGCCGACTGGGACGCTGCTCTGCGCGAGGCCGTCGCGGCTAGCCGCCCAAAGCGGGTTGCCCGTATCACCGCAACGCCCCAGGAATGGTCCGCCGCCCTGAACTCGGCGATCCTCGCCTCTTACCTTAAGGCTACGGCCCGGCAAATGTCACTTTGGGTCAAACCAATTTCATCGCCAGCAGTGGCATCTAAGGGGATGTGGACTGCTGCAACCGCTACAGGCCGCCCAGGGGTAGATGCCTCTCTCCCGGCGGTGGAGGTCGACACAAAACCGTACAGAGCTCGCAGGACAAACCAGTCGACCGATGCTAGCCCAGACTTTGGCGCTCAACGCCTGTGGAGGCGTGGGGACCATAGCCCTCTGATGTTAGGTTCGGGCCCTCGCGCAAGGGACTGGTTGGAAGACACGACGAAGCGGAGGTTCACGCGCCTTCAACTCAGGTATTGAATTTGTTTGTGTTTGGCAAAAGGGGGGCATAGCATAGCATAGAATAGCATAGCATCAGCGACAAGTTTGGCATTGCATCACGAGGAGTCAGGACGCCGGCTATTCATCTAGCTTATCCATTCTTTTCGCGTCATTTTTGTCACATTAGGTCATCATGTAGATAGATATACTCACTGTTCGTAGGACCAGAATATTATATATAATTCGAAGCCTTCTATAAAAGACTCAGCTAATGAATTTAAATGTCTATATGGTTAACCAGTAAATATTCAGGAGCAGAACCGCTAACTCGCTATCGGTAGCGAGCCGATAGATCATAGACTTTGGATAGTCTTCTTGTGCGACTCATCCACCTTTCGGCCATTCTCGCTCTTGCTCCAGGACCCCTTGAGGATCTCGGTGCCCTTGAGCTCGCCGCCGGCACCCACGGTAAGTGAGCCCAGGGCCTTGCCATCGCTGCCCACGAGGCCAACGCTCGCGCCCTCCTTGACGTGGTACAGCGCGACCTCGACGCCCTCGGCGTAGTCGTAGACGGCGCCGCGGACGCCCTCCTTGCCGAGGATGAGGATGGTGTTCTCGCGCACGTAGAGGGGCAGGCTGCCAAAGCCGTGCCTCTCGCGGAACCAGCCGGGGCCCTCGCGGACCTCGTTGGTGAAGAACGAGGTCCAGCGGCCGCGCGGCAGGTAGAACTCGACCTCGCCGGACTCGTCAAAGACGGGCGCCGCCAGCAGCGCGTCACCGACCATGAACTGGCGGTCAAGGTACCAGGCGGTGGGGTCGTCGGGGAACTCGACGAGCATGGCGCGCAGCGACAACGGCAGCCCCTCCGCGACGGCGCGCGTCGACTGCGCCAGCAGGTATGGCATGAGGCGCGTCTTAAGCGCCGTCCAGCGCGCCAGTGTCACCGAGCAACCCTCCTCGGACCGGTCGTCGCCGTCGATGGTCCACGGCACGCGGTACGACCCGCTGCCGTGCAGCCGGCTGTGCGAGCACAGCAGCCCGAACGCCACCCAGCGCTTGTAGATCCACGGCGCCGGGTTGCCCTCGAACCCGCCGATGTCGTTGGACCAGAACGCGTGGCCGCAGAGGCCCAGCCCGAGGCCGCCGCGCACCGACTCCGCCATCGCCTCCGGCGTGGACTCGCAGTCGCCGCCCCATACAAGCGGGAACCGCTGGGTGCCCGCGGTGGCCGATCTCGCAAAGAGGACCGCCTCGTCACGGCCGTAGCGCTTCTGGAGGGCTTCGTACACGACTTTGTTGTATATGAAGGAGTAGTAGTTGTGCATCATGTGCGGGTCGACGGACTTGTCGAACCATTCCACATCCAAGGTGGGGATTCTCTCGCCAAAGTCCGTCTTGATCGCATCGACGCCCTTATCGAAGAGGCCGTTCAGGCACTCGACGTACCACTTCACCGCCTCTGGGTTGGTGAAGTCGACGAGCCCCATTCCTGCCTGCCACAGATCCCATTGCCAAGTGTCACCGTTCTTCCTCTTGAGCAGGTAGCCCTTCTCCGACGCTGTCTTGAAAGCCTCGCCGTGCTGGGCGATATAGGGGTTGATCCAGACGCAGATCTTCTTCACCAGTCCGGATTCTTTCAGGCGAGCAATCTGCGCCTTCGGATCGGGGAACCGCTCCGAGTCGAAGACGAAGTCCGTCCAGGTGAAAGCCTTCATCCAGAAGCAGTCGTAGTGGAACACGTCGACCTGCGTGTCCCTCTCCTTCATGCCCTCAAGGAAAGACTTGACGGTAGCTTCGTCGTAATTGGTGGTGAAGCTCGTGCTGAGCCAGAGGCCGTAACTCCAGCTTGGGACTGTGCCGGGTTGGCCAGTCAGGGTCGAGTAGCGCCGGAGGATGTCCTTCGGCGTCGGCCCATAGATGATGTACCACTTCAGCCTCTGACCTTCAATGCTTGTCTGCACGCGTGTGCACCGCTCGCTCCCGATCTCCAGCTCGACCTTTCCGGGATTGTCGATGAACACTCCGTAGCCTTTCGAGCTGAGCCAGAACGAGACGTTCTTATACGCCTGGTCACTCGAGGTCCCTCCGTCGGCGTTCCATAGAGAAACCGACTGTCCGACTTTGTTGAAGGCACCGAAGCGCTCGCCCAGACCGTGGATCGTCTCGCCGACGCCAAGCTGCGTCTGGGTGAAGATATAATGTTTGAAGTCCCGCATATCGCCCGTCTGCAAGGGGTTGCTGGGGGCTGGGTTATAAGCCAGTCCCACGCTGCGCCCCAACAAGGACGTCAACTGCTTGCTTCCATCGGCGCTGTGGAATCTGACGTCGAAGGCGTGTTCTTCCGAACTAACCGTTGCCGACAATGATCCCGAGGTGAGGGTTGTGCCCTTGTCGCCCTTGGATACCTTTGCCTCCACGTCAGGACGTCCGTGCGGGTAGAGGTCGAAGTGAGGCCCCCTGTTCAAAGCGCCGGCCCAGTGCGTCGTCTCGACGGATATAATTCCGTCGCTAGCTGCTTCTATGTCCTTAACATGCGGTTAGGCTGGTTCACATCTTCATACGATACAATGCTTACAATTGTCAAAGTGCTAGTGTTTAAAGTGTCTCCGCGCCTGAAAACTTTTCTCGAAGGGCATAAAAGACTCAGGCCCTTCTCGGTTTGAGTGACGGCATATACCTCCTCGGCATACTCTACTTTCATCCCCTCTGCCACCAACCACATCCCATCGCGGAACTTCATGGTGAAACTCCTTGGCTTAGTCAAGAACAAATGGACGCACGTTCAATGTGTAGATCACGAGCAAGAACCAGCTTGTCGAAGCACTAACAGACAAGCCGTGACAGACCAGGGGCAACTCGAGCTGAAATATGAGGTAAGGAGACGAGCCTTGTCACAGCCCCGCGGATTATAACCCCGCATATCGGGTGCTGTTAAGCATCCCACATCCCACATCCCACACGAAGATGGGGAATTATTTGCTAAGTGAAGGCTAATATGAGCCCGGGCTTGGACAAGTACGAAGAGACGGGATAACGGGCCGGGTTGTCGGAGCGGTTGTTCTGCTATGCGACCCAATGACGCGGTATGGGACAGCCGTATACCCATTGTGGGCGAAAAAAAGCGGCTCTCCTACCTTCGCAACGTGTGAGAGTTGCAGTCTAAAGGATCCAAAGGGCTCTTGTGAAGCTTTTAGAGCTAATAGTAAAAGGATAGGTTCCAAGTAAGTGCTCCACGAGAACTAGGTTAAGAACTTTCGGGGCAATACTTCCCGCTGAGGCGAGCCCTTAGCCAGCCCCCTTGCCTAAGGAGTTCCCACCAATCGGATGAGGTGTTACTGGCTTCTCCCCCCACAACTTCTCCAAATCTCCAACGTTATCCCTAGTAAGCCAGGCGCCTCTTTTCTCCCCATCTTTTTTGCCGACTGGTACGCGACTGGTATTGTTGCTTTCATCGGCGTAAAGAAGGCGTAGCGTCGCGTCATGTCAGAGGTTGTTTATAACTCTAAGACACCAATACTTTGCTGTTATGTCACCAGAACTGCACCTAACCATTACGTTTGCAAAATGGCCGGGGTAATAGACGGACGGGTCCTCAGCTGACTCTCAACCGACGAAGTGGCAGCCCGGAGTAGAAAGGCGATTGTTGTATTGATGCAATTTTGGGCCTGGTTTGCCGAGGCTTTCAAGGAATGTCTAGCCCTCTTCGCATGACGTTAAGAAGCCGAGCAGTCTAGGCAGAGTTCTAAAGAGAATTCCCATCAATCAGTAGGCAATGCATGAAGCCATATAATCATATGTCTCCAGGGGTATCCAGTGCGGAGAACCTTCTCCCGCCGGCCACGTTCACCGGCAGCGATCAATGGAGCATCGCGGCCAAACATATGTGGTTAAATACTTGGTAGCAGCACCCTCTCCCAGCAACCCAGCCATTTCGCCTGTTGTGCTTGCGGAACGGATTTGGCACTCTAAGACAGCCTCAGTCTGAAAAGATGCGCCTGTCACCTTCGATTCGTCTCTCGCTCCTAGCCAGCTTGGCGCAAGCTGCGTCGTACGAGGCGACCATACCGGGCAATGAGACGACACCAGTTTACAAGGATCCCAATGCTCCGGTGGAGGGCCGGGTTGCCGACCTGTTGTCCCGGATGACCATCGAAGAGAAGACCGCCCAGTTGGTTCAGGGAGACATCAGGAACTGGTTGAACGAGACGGACGGGTCATTCAACCAGACCGGTCTCGAATGGAACATGGCATATCGAGCAGGACAGTTCTATGTTGGAATCCCTGTATCGTGGAACATGCTCAGCGAGAACATTAAGGTGGCTCAAGAGTATCTGGTGCAGAACACGACGCTTGGCATCCCGGCCTGGACGCAGAGCGAAGGCATCCATGGATTCCTCATCCCTAACGGAACCATCTTTAACTCGCCCATTGCCCACGCTTCCTCCTTCAACCTGGACTTGATTGAGAAGATGGCCAAGGCTATCGGCCAAGAGGCGAGGACCCTCGGTGTGAACAACATATTCGCACCGGTAGTCGACTTGGCCCGGGAGCTACGGTTTGGCCGCGTTGAGGAAACCTACGGAGAGGACCCTTACCTGTGAGAACATTCTAAACTGTATTTCTGAGACAATGCTAAGAATCGATGCAGAGCTGGCGAGATGGGTTACGCATACGTCAAGGGACTTCAGTCCGAAAATGTTGCAGCCATGGTGAAGCACTATGTAAGGATCCCGTATACCCCATGCCGCGAAGATGCACGCTGACAGACGTAGGCTGCATTTGCAACGCCCGAGCAGGGTATCAACTGCGCACCCGTCCACGGCGGCCCCAGGGAATTCCGCACCACGTATCTACCTCCATTTAAGCGAGCAATAATCGATGCCGGTGCGCTGTCGGTCATGTCCGCATACCATAGCTACGACGGAGTTCCGGCAGTGGCCGACAAGCATGCGCTCACCGACATCCTGCGGGATGAATGGGGATACAAGTACTACGTAAGTTTTTGTAGTATTAATGATATAGTGAGAGCTAACGAGCCGCTTCCTAAAGGTTATCAGCGATGCCGGGGGTACTGATCGTCTTTGCAAAGAGTTCAAGATGTGCGAATCTGACCCCATCGACTCGAAGACGGTGGTCAACTACGTAAGTGCTTCGGAAACATACGTGGGATAAAACACTTACATATGGCCCAAGGCGCTTGTTGCTGGTAACGATGTTGAGATGGGTGGCGGTTCGTACAATTTCGAGAAAATCCCCGAAATGGTCGAGGCCGGCGAGCTCTCCATCGAAGTTGTCGATGAAGCGGTCGCAAGACAGCTACGAGCCAAGTTTGAAGCAGGGCTCTTCGAGAACCCGTTCCCGGGCGTTGCCGAAGATGAACAGGCCAATTACATCAACACGCCTGAATTTATCGAGCTTGCAAGGCAGTTAGACGCAGAATCCATAGTCCTCCTCGAGAACCATGAAAACGTCCTCCCTCTCAAGAAAGATGCGAACATCGCCGTCATCGGACCCATGGCCCATGGCTACATGAACGTGAGTCTGCGTCTTTGGTTCGAGCAAGGAGGCAACTCTAGCTGACGATTAACGCAGTACGGCGATTACGTTCCTTACCGGGCCCAGTATAGGGGCGTGACGCCACTCGACGGCATACAAGCGGCTAGCAAAGGAAAAGTTACGTACGCCCAGGGGTGCGAACGCTGGTCTAACGACCAATCTGGATTCCCCGAGGCGATCGCAGCCGCCGAAGCCGCCGACGTCGCCGTGGTCATCGTGGGGACGTGGTCCCGCGACCAGAACGAGCTGTGGGCCGGCCTCAACGCGACCACGGGCGAGCACGTCGACGTGCACGACCTGAGCCTCGTGGGCGCCATGCCCCACCTCGTCAAAGCCGTCATCGACACGGGCAAGCCCACCGTCGTGGTCTTCAGCTCCGGCAAGCCCGTCACGGAGCCCTGGATCTCCGACGCGGCGTCCGCGCTCGTGCAGCAGTTCTACCCCTCGGAGCAAGGCGGCCACGCCCTCGCCGACGTGCTCTTCGGCGACGTGAACCCCTCCGGCAAGCTGCCCCTCAGCTTCCCCTACCACGTCGGCACGACGCCCATCTACTACGACCACCTGAACTCGGCGCGCGCCTACCCGGCGCCCGGGAAGGTTTACGAGAACGGGACCATGGTGTTCGGGAATAACTACGTGTTGGAAAACCCACTGCCGCTCTACGAGGTAAGCGAAGGGGGGAAAAAAAAAAACCCCCACCCCTAAGGTGACGGTGATGTCTCCGACGACCTGGTGATTCGCAGTATCAACCCAGCTAACGACCACCGTCCCCTTTTAGTTCGGCTACGGCAAGTCTTACAGCACGTTCGTGTACTCGAACCTCGCGCTCTCGCAATCGACCGCCAAGGCCACCGACACCATTACCGTCAGCGTGGACGTGACGAACAACTCGACGCGCGACGGCGCCGAGGTGGTGCAGCTGTACGTCAAGGACAGTAAGTAAAACCCCGGATATTGTTTCTTCCCCTCCCTATTCCCGTTTTAGTTACGAGACACGCATTTCTAGAGGAAAGAGCATTGCTGACTCCCGGTGCCTGTCGTAGTGGTGAGCAGCGTCGTGGTGCCGAACATCGAGCTCAAGGGGTTCGCCAAGGTGTCGGTCGCCGCCGGCGCCACCGAGACCGTGGACATCGAGCTTGACGTCGCCAATCTCGGACTCTGGGACATCGGCATGAAGTACGTCGTGGAGCCTGGCAACTTCACCATCTTTGCCGCCAGCTCGAGCGCGGACCTCAGGGCCAACGCTACGCTTACCGTCATTGCATAGATAGTTACCTAGATCGATATCCTCTAATAGAGACTCCTAGTAATGCGTCTGTCTTATCTGCGTCTCGAGATACAGTGTGAACTGCGCTGCATTTCAGTGTAACTGTGGTTCATAACTGCTGTCGAATTATTTACATTATGGTTTCGCGATGTGTGATCGCGGTGTTATGATCGCGATGTTATTGTGGCGCTATATTGCTGGAGCTCTTTAAAGGGGTTTCACCGGCACAGCCGTGGTCTAGTCGCCCCTGAAGATACGGTCAATCCTTATTTAGTCAAATAGGTTGATTCGATTAGGGACCTGCGATCAGAAACGCACATAAAACTATCATTATCTCATGTCAAAGTAAAGCTATTGCTCGTCCCGTCGAACGGCGTAATTCTGCCCCCGACCAGTCCCTTCGCATCGCCATAGTACTTGAGCCTGTAGGTCCCTGGCTCGGCGTCGGGCTCCGTCTCCCAGCCGACGGTGACCTCGCTGTGCCCGAGCAGGGCGTTCGTCCGCTTCCAGGCGTAGACGAGGAACCAGTCGGAGTCGTCGCGGACGCGGACCCACTCCTCGTTACCGTCGCCGGAGCCGTCGGTGTCCCGCCTCTTCTCGACGGCGGCGAACGTGTCCCCGAGCCGTAGGTTGTTGCGCGGGTTCGCGCCGACGAAGGTCGCGTTGACGACAGCGCCACGCGCGTACGTCGTCGCCGCGGGCTGCCGCGTGCAGTCGCCGAACGAGCGGCCCAGTGGTGCGGCGTCCAACACCACGGGGGTAATGAAGTTGAGGCTATTGTCGCGGTTGTCCGGCGGGCTCGGGCCTGGCGCGGGTGAACCGGTGGCATCATCGGCCAGGTGTCTAATGTTGCTGACGGTCAGGTTGATGTACGCGGGCAGCTCCCACTGGCCGTACAGCGTGCTGGCGCCCTCGTAGCGCTGGATCCGGTACTCCTCCGGGGTGGTGACGTAGTGGGCGTACGTGTTCGCGGGCCCGCCGAGGACGACGACGGGTTCGGCGTCCGGGATGATCTCGGAGGCCGCCGCCTTGACGGCGGCGCGCCAGCGGCGGCCGGCCATCGTGGACGCCTCGCTCGGGCTCACGATTATCACGAACTGGCCGACGCGCAGCAGCTGGATGTCGACGATGTTGGGGGCCCAATCGTAGGGGACAGACTGCTCGCCCGGGTCGAGAAGGATCGGCTTCGGCTGCTGGCATGCCTTCTGCTCGGCGGTCGGGACGCGTAGTAGGCTCTTCACCACGGTCCACACGGGGCTAGCGTCCGGCTCGCCGGAATCACCCTGCGTGAAGTCGAACGCGCCGGGTCCGTCTGACGTGCCGGCCGCAAAAGAATAGCCCAGGGCAGCGGGACAGGTCTGGACCTCTGTCCCGTTCTCCAACTGAAAGTTCCAGAAGCTCATGTCATGGTAGAAGTGGAAAGACTTAACCGTAGAGCCAACTACCGGCGTGCGGGACGAGTCGGAAGAGTCCTATTCGCGCGTCAGCATCGAAATAATTTGAAAGAGTGACGGATTCGTACGTAGACAGATCTTGCCCCCTCGTACTGCAGCTTGCCATTTTCATAACAACTCGTGATTCCAAGGTCGAGTTTTTCGAAAGCCGATCCACGTCCACGACAAGATTGAGATTTGCCATCCGCGCAGGTGCTGCTTTCTAGACTACACATCTCACCCGATCCGTCGTCACACCTTGGTCCGGTTAGTACCTTTAACGCAGGAATTTGATAGAAGTTCCAAGAGAAGCGGTTCTTACCAGGCACCAAGAACATTAGGAGTTGTATCTCCAACGTTCGCTTGAGAGAATCCAGCGACGAATCCATCGGCGGCCGAGTCCTCGCCTTCCATCGCCTTCTCAAACATGAGCGCCGCAACACCTTTGTTGTCTCCGGCGACATGGGTGCTGTTCTGGTATATCGACGTTCCGTGGACCGGGAACCACGTCAATATGCCGACGTTCTTTCCATCAGACGCCCGTTGGAATCTGAGCACAGTCATTTCCTTGTCGACATCGTCGGCGTATTGAGCCCGTTCAGAAGCTGGGTTGGCAAGATAAGCGTATAAGCTCCGATTCATGTTGGCGTCGGTAATGTTCACGGTCCCTATCCCAGTCAGATTAATCACAAACCGATGAGCATGCAACAACCATACCGATATCGAGATATCCCTGAGATGGGTTAGTCAGAAATCGGTGCATATAACATCGAGCTATCTGTCATAGACTTACCTCTTCTAGAGACTCATGAGCTCTCTTGATTGACAGAACAGCGCCGTCGACTATGGCTTGGTAACTTTGCTTGTCGAACCCGAAGCTCGTGATTTGGGGAAGCAGATAATTGAACCACGCCCCCGGCCCGGCATGGCTGTGTGTGCCCGTGACAGCCACGTTGCCCTGACCGTATACCGCGTATTCGGGGCCTAGTGCCGCCAGTCCGTCCAGGATGCCATAGCGTAGGGCGGTATCGCCAGATTGCGTGTCCAGTACCAAGTAGATGAAGCGATCCTCCGGCTTATTTAGGTCTCCGACAATGAACGCCCTCGAGTAGATTCTCTGACGAAGTCCTGTCCCCTTCTGGGCCGTATCCGCATACCCCGCGAAGCCGATTTCCACCACGGGCCCCGTGATATCCGCCTTTCCCACTCCGATGAGGTAATTGTCGCCTGCGTTCTCTTGTCGGCGCTCAGCTCTCGAGAATGACCTCGCATGCACTCCCAAGTTTGGGGTAAGGAATATGCCCAGCACCAAGAACGACGAGAGCATTGAGAGAAACTGAAAGACCGACCAGGGCTGCGGCGCAGGGCGCTTCGGGGAAGAGGATTGAAACATCGTAAGCAATTGACTGATAGGCCTTCACCTGACCGTCTCTTGAATGAAAGCTGTAGTGAACAAAGACTCAAGGTGTCGGTTTAAGTCCCCCGAACTGACTAAATCGATGCGTGGTCCCTCCTATGTTAGAAAGCAAACATAGGGAAATAGGCCGCACGTCAGGCCTCCAACTCCCCTTCCTCGAGAACGCAGCATTGGTCATGGTAGGTGCCTTTTATAGTAGCGGTTTGCGGATAGCAACCGTACCCCTACAACCTCGGACAAGCCTCTGGGGTAATGCATAATATATCGATTCGATCGCGGGGCAGCCAATAGAAAGTGGGCTGGCTGGGTTAATTGACAACGCTTCTGCATGCCAGGCTCGCCAGGCGTGCCATCCGGACGGCTCTTACCTATAAGCGGTCACAGTACCATAGAATAGCTGGCCATTTTCGCTTCGATCCCCACCGTGGCTGGCAGACAGGGGTAAATTAGCGTGATAGGGGCTCGTATGTTATATCAATACTCGTTAATTAGATGGTGATTGGATGCCGCTCAGATTATGTACTCTGTGTCCCTTCCCGCTAAGGTCAGCAGCGTACCCGCTCAATGGTGGAATTCCAGCATGATGGGTGGTATTGGCTACGTGCCAAAGCATACATACATGCATACGGATGTACAATAGCACATCTGGAAATAAACGCGACTTAGCGGCTTATAATAGATTGGATGATTACACTGTCGTAAAGTTCCCGTCGATCATTCTCCGTGTATGTATGTGGAAAGCAGGAAGCAGTCATAAGCTACGTAAGAGTCGAGAGAACGCCGATCTGATGAACTGCGACTGCCCCATCAGATATACGTCATATGGTAACGCATCTGGCCGCGTTTATGAACCACTTCACCAGCCATAATAACCAACAGACCATCAACTAAACCGGAATATTTTGGTTATAAATCAACACGGACCTCTAATATCCGGAAAGTGTCTTGGTGTCACGGAAAGATCATTACGCTAACTATGGCACCATGGGCACAACCCATGCCTAGGCCCGGCTCGCCTGCAGCCCATGTTGATCCTCTGGAGATGACTCGTTTCCATGCTTCCATAGAAATGGCTATACTTTTCTTTTAAGATTATGTCTCACAACCGTCTTGCTTGAAAAAGAACGCGTATTCTAGGATTAGCATCCGACCGAGTGCTGCGGTGACGAAGATGCCGGATACTACCCCTTTCTACGCGTAAAAAAGAGGCAGGGAACAGGCTCCGTGCACTTGTGTTATAGCGAAGTAAGACGACTACCGTAGCTGGCGGTTTAAAAGGATCCGGGGATTCACGCTCTTACTACTTAGACTTATGGATCTTAGATTGATCCAACCCTGTTCATTCCAAGTGCCCATCTTCTGCTGACCGCTTCCTCGGTATAAAGTGCTCACAGACTATCGTGAAGCTTACGGGTAGTAACGGGGCTGGAAAGGCGACTCTTTTACTCGTATACCGGCTTGTCTCTAGGAGGAGACTACTACCAATAAATAAGGAAAACTCTGTTCGAATGAGCACCTTCAGTTTAGGCCAACTTGCTTACCATTACAGCTACGGCTTTACGAGTAGCCTGTCCTTAATTATAACGCGAATAACGGCGGGCACGAAAAGGGATGGCAAGGAACTAAGAAGATGAGGGTAGATATAGAGTATGTATCTATGCGGAAGAGAGCAGTGGTTGTGTTATGCGTTATTATATGCAGAGAAGGCAATAATTTTACGTCGCATAGCGAATCAATGGTATATGCCGTGGTATTGAATAAACAGTCACCCAGGGGTGTCGAGAAGCAGGAGGGGGCAGTCTTCCAAAACGCGTTCAATGTTCCACGACGGCGCTACGGTCATACGGCGGCGTGTCTATTAAAAGACCAAGCTCTAAGTCTGTTAAACTCGACTTGATTTGAGTTATAAGTACAGAGGAGAACGAGCCCCTCTTCGATATAGCTGTACGAGCTAACCTTAACATACGCTTCATAGGCCAACATCCCGGTAGATAGGGGAAGTACTGATTGCGAAGCAAAAAGGACGTTTACAAGCTCGTGTATTCGCGCATGAATGTGAGCCTTGAGAATACTCTAAGAAGGATTTCACTATGAAATGTTTTTTGAAAAATATATATATATATATTTATAAACGCAACCTATATAGGTTGATTGCTAAATAGGGGTTACGAAAAGCAAAAGGGGTAGTAGCTAATAAACATAACAGAGCTTTAAAAGTCAGTCCGCATACCACACGCGATCCTGCACTAAAGCATTTCGTAGCCGTTTAAATTTTATAAAGCGAATCTTATCTCTCATATCAGTTGGGGAGAAGGCCGAGTACATGTAATTCCAACATTTACCCTGGAAACGGGTGTATACTAACGGCTCATTAGACGAATAAGTGGCTCATTTACACTTTAAAGAACCTAACCGTCTCATAGGATGACTAAATCATTTCTTCCTTTGTTAAGATAGCCCTCGACGGACTCATTGCTTGCTGCTACTGTTATGTCATGAGCCTAGTAAACGCGGAAGCGGTTACCAGTTTTCTCTACCCGCCGGACCTTGAAGTCCAGGGAAACGCGCCCCGTAGTAACTCCCATGGTATTCAAACTTTTCAGGTGATGGGGCTTGGACAACTTTTCCCTCGTGTCCAGCGTCCCTATCCGAAGCTGTGCCAGAACTCCTATCACCACGGCGTGGAGAATCTCTTTGCCCCCATCTTCGACCTCGACTGAGACGCCAACGGCCCCCTCGGTACCCAACCTCGTCATCTCCTCAGACGCGCGAGTACCGACTTCGTAGCACCCGTCCGCCCCGAGTTTTCCGATCAGTGTCCCCTAGAACTCCTACATCACCTCTGTACAGAACCTACCATCCCCTCCAACGAGCTCGGGGTAGCGAGCCATCACGTGATAGTTACGCGCCATATGTCTATCTGGTCCGGTACGGGATACTCGGTCTGTTGGTTTGCATCCAAGGCGTCGGCTGCCCCCCGTAAACACCGCATATGCCCGTCCCAGAATCCGGAGAAGCAACTCGGGGGCCGGCAGATTGCACCAGTCAATGCCCATCAGACGCAGTTTCGATCCCGGCCGGTGAGCTCGGTAAATTCGTGCCTCACGCGGACCTGCATGGGATGCTCCGGGAGGTGGTAGCCGTGGACCAGATCCTCCCCGATGGCCAGCGCACCGGCGAGCATCCCGGCGTGCTTCCCTGAGGAATTGTTTCAGATACCCGTAGGCTCGTATTCGGTCCTGATCCACGCCCGGTTGACGATGCCCGAGAGCGCGGGGTGCCCCCTGCAGCCCAGGCGGGACTCGTCGGCGCCGGTCTTGGCCAGCATGGCGCGGGCCCGGGCGACGTGCCTCTCCTGGCTGCTCTGTGACGCGCACTTGAGCGCGAGGTCGGCCTCGTCGAGCCCAGACTTCTCGAAGCCGCCCGTCTCGAGAACGGCCAGGGCTTGGGCCGACTTCGGCGCCGAGCGGGCGAGGGTCAGCCTCGACGGGTCCCCGGCCGAGTAGAGGAAGCTGTCCGCCTGGTCAACGACTGCTACGGGGAATTAGTGCCTGTTCTCAATGATCCTGCCTCTGTCGATGGTGACGCAGTCTAAGTTGGTGTATCATCGTGTTGTATTAGATTTCTGAGACTAGCCCCGATGGACACGCACAGAGGGTTAACAAAAGCTCGATTGGGACCGCGGAACGAAGACCCAGGGCGGTATGGCATCTGAACTCCCCCAGGGTGAATCTCCTATGTCTATGTAGGCCCTTCCAGCGATATAGGACTACTCATCAGCCCTACTCGTGTTGCACTAGTTCTGGTGGATTACCGCATTTCTGGGTCTGGTGGGCTGATCCTTTCACGCTCAGCTCCTTAAACCTTTACATGGCCATCCGATAGCGAAGAGGATGTCGATTCTACTCCGGACCGTAACCGAGAAGTGAACTGAAGATCTATCGGACTATGCACAACAAACCTAACGGGGGATACTACCAACCACGGGAATTTTGGAGGACAAGAATGTCCTAATAGACCCTATGACAGAGGTACATCTTACTTGTTCTTCGCGAGCGACATACCACCAACGTGGACAGAGTTGTAAAGGAGTAAGGTTTGGCTTATCACATGGGAGCCTTGCAGGCCCTTCTCCTGCTGCAAGCTCTCTATTAACTATATGGTTCCTATGCCCCCTTGGTTTAGCATGTATAGGTCGTGGTTTCCTTGCGCATGGGCTTGGGAATAGCTGTGGAATTATATGCACCCAGAAACCTGGCACGGCACATAGATATATGATGTATCGAAGACCACAGAGAGAATATATGTTGAGCGATAAGTTGACCAAGGCTGATTGACAATATATGCACCCTGATCAGAAAGAAGCGTTTTCGACCATTTGAAACTTTATAAGGCGAACAGCGTTCTCAGTCCCTTTCACCCTGTCCTAGGATTTGAGAGCCTCCGGTATTTATAGGAAACCCATATGCTAATATGATACACGGGCTGGCTCTGATCACAATAGTTGAGTCATCTCTGGCACCTATGCATATCCCCTCGCTATTACCATCGTTATATACCTATGGAGGTTCTTTCTCGAAGAAATCCGAATATGTACAGGCCCTTATTATATTCATTAGATAATCAGTTAAAGCCGTTGGTCGCGTATTCATTACTTGATTTTCAATGTTCTCAAGCCTAGATATTCCCAAGGGTGCCCTAACTATTTTGTGCAGAGCCTGACCGGCTAATAGAACCGAGACATAAAATAGGAGAGTGTATTAGAGCTCACGCTCAAGATTACAGGTCTTCACTTACCGAAAATATCCCCTGTCGTTAATGTTACTTCCATGAGCTTCGTATCTAGTCGGACGAATTAATAGTGTCCAAATGGCGATGCATCGCAGGTGGAGAGCTTTTTTTAGTATAGAGTCATTGTTATTCGAAAAAGGGGGCAACATCTCTCCCCATTGGTGCTAAGGAAAGTGGTGCGCCGCAGGCCTGCATAATGATTCACAATTACTGCGACTCGGCGGAGAGCCGATGCTACGTATGCGACTGTGACCCCCTCGGGCCCTCTACCAAAGAAGAAGAGTAAACAATGTCAAGGGACGAAGTATACCGGAAGCGACCTCGCTCATAAGCGGTATAGTTTGCAAGTTAACATCAGGAAGTTTTCCTATCCCCTCGAGGGTAGTAGCACTCCATGCATGTATGATAAGGGAGGGCGACGGACGTTCACACCAATATCACATAAACAAACACCCCCCCCCCACACACACACACACACACGCGCACCTGGCGCACGCAACCTTCCTTTTCGAATCCGCAATCCTACCTCAGCTGATGCCATCCGCTTGTGTCGCACCCGCACTGACCTCTGTAACCTGCCTTACTTAATCCTCGCCAAGCATAATCAACCCTCCGTACCCTACGACCTCTTACCGCGTCAGCCGACAGCCAGGGCTCTGCACCCCGCTATGTACTATTGCCGTGCTACCGTATGCACGGGCATCGGCGATGTTGCTATCTACTTCTAGGTAGCTAGGCTTTTTCCCCGACACCGGCGGCGCCACGCGACCGCCACGCAGCAACGTCCGGAGCTCGGAATTAGTCGTAAACGGCTACGCAGAGGCGAGGCGCCGTCCGAGGTAGGTAGAGCGCCGGCGCTGTCGGGGGGCGGGGTCGCTCTGACTGGAGCCGATCGCTCTGTGGAGACGAACTTGGGCGCACGTCATGTGGGGGCGGGAGGCGCGGGAACGAAGGCGACGATTACGGGAGGAGGGAGCACGCGGCGCTGGTGTTCAGCGCTGATGGGCTTATTAGTAGTGGCCAAATGTGTTAGGTTTATCTTTAGCGTCTGGCTGCCTAGAAAAGGATTTCTATTAGGTACATAGGTCTCCCCTGGGAAAATCGGACTTGTTCTGGTTTATGACGCTCGCGATGTTTCAGAAACTGCGTGAGACGGACGGTCAATTCGATTGCAGGCGCCTTGATTCCGGTGTAGTACTATATTGCCTTACGTATGCGCCCTATGTTACTATCAACTTGTATACTTGGAGGATTCTTCTGTCTTCAGCTCCAGCGGCAAGATACGTTGATAAACAGTATGGTAAAGAGCAAGGCTTGGCGTTATGCTTTATGATCACCACATGGGAAATGCTTCACATGCACCGCATCGCACTCGACGCTTTACGGAGTCATGCAAGCACGATTTCGACAGAGGCAGTGTGTAATGGGTATCAATAATTCATGTCTCATACACTCTGTCTAGCACTAAAACTCCAAGCTAGCTCTGTAACGAATCTCCGTGTCCATCAACTCAACTCGAAAGTTCTACAATCTGAATCAAACCATAGATGTAGCAATCTACTAATACCCTTCCTGACGCTACGCTGGGAGATATTCTAGGTTTCTGAGTCCCTGGGGCGAAGTTCTATTGGAAATTTACAGCCTGGAGTCCGCCTGTCACCGCCCATCCTCTAACCACGTATCGAAAATCCACAGAATTTGAAGAGCTGATCTTCATCGTTCAAATCCCTGGTCCGACCTATAATCCAATAACAAAAATCACGAGTCTCGCGGTCGAGCTACGCAGTTAGGCGCCGACGCTGGTCACTCGTTGCTGCTCAGGGTTGGGGGTTAGTCTCCTCGAAAGATCCGGGACGCCAACTCTGTCGGCCATCCGGTCTGGGACAAGGTCCGGAGACACGGATCGGACCGGATACTCGGCAGCCGGACTTGTTGCGCGCAGCAACCGGGACGTCATGGGCTGTGGTGCCAGGATAGTGGGTGACTGGAGGGTGGGCGATTGACTCTCCTGGACGACTGTCTTTGGAATGTCCTTGGTACCAGTCCGGATCGCTGAAGGCAGGATTTGTTCAAACCCTTGTTCCTTTGCAACCTTCTCGATGCTTTTGAAGTACTACCCAGGAGCGTTAATTGACGAACTAAGGCTGGCTTTTCTATGTTTCCTTACCTTAACAGTCTTGACTTGTAATTCAAGAGTCGCATCCTCATCACATACGATCATCGGGTGAGGATGTAACTGGAGGCTGGACAATGTCCACATGTGGTTGACGCCTTGCTCGATGCACCTTTGTAGGGCAAGGGCCTTGCGCGCACCGAGGATAATAATGACGACTTCTCTCGCCTCGAGAACGGTTTGGACGCCGACGGTCAAGGCCATCTTCGGGACCTTCTCAACATCGTTGTCAAAAAACCGCGAGTTGGAGAGGATGGTATCGTACGCCAGCGTCTTGACACGAGTCCTCGAAGCCAAGCTCGAACCCGGTTCATTGAAAGCGATATGGCCATCTTCTCCGATGCCGCCCAGGAAGAGGTCAATGCCTCCGGAACGCTTGATCTTGGCCTCATACTCGACGCACTCGGCCTCGAGATTCGGCGCGTTGCCGTTGGGGATGTTGACGTTATCGGGCTTTATGTTGACGTGAGAGAAGAAGTGCCTCCACATGAATGAGTGGTAGCTCTCCGGGTGATCCCGAGGGATGCCAACATATTCATCCTACTCCGGCATTAGGATTGGAGATTTTACAAGAAACATTGTCGAGCTTACCATGTTGAAAGTGACCACATTTTCAAACGAGACCTAACAGTCGCTTGTTAGAGTACCTCTATAATTCATTTTCCCAAGGGTCACTGACAAGTCCAGCCTTATACTTCTCCACTAATATCTTGTAGACCCCTAGAGAACTCGAGCCAGTTGGCAGACCAAGCACGAAAGGGTGTGAGGGGGTAGGGCTGAAGTGATTGATCCTGTCGATGATGTAATTGGCCACATAGGAAGACGCATTGTCAGCGTCGTCGCGAATAATGAGCCTCATATTGACTTGAGCCGGAATGGAAAAATATAGCAGACGCGGTTGAATAGATTGCTCTGATTAGGCTGTGGTTTGAGAATTGATGGGGTATCTTCTAGTTGCACTCTTCACTTGAAGATGAAGGAGGGTCGATAGTGCCGGCTCCGCAACCATTATGAGGTATTATGAAGGGCGATATTCAACGTTAAGGTTTATCGGTAACTCGGACTGGCACGGGAGTCATTGAGGAGGGAGGAGGCCCTGACAGGATGGAACGTATGGTCGGCCCTTCCCCACTGGAACAGGTGAACTTGCACATGTGTCCACCCACCTTCGTAGGGAGAATCCTGAACGTTGTATTTGCCTCTCTCGGCGGATGACTGAAACCAGGCGGTGCTGCGACTTGATTGGTATATAGGATCCGACCAATCGCTCCGTACTTACATACTGTATTCGATTACATAAGAGTGTGACTGGCAACGCACGTTCCTAGGTTCTTAGAGCTTAAAGGCTGTTTCTACTTGCATGGGTTGACAAATAGCATGTCCATGGTTCGAAGTTATTCCATAAAGTGGTGGACAATACGTAAGCCACTGTAATGATGGTTTACGTATCGCCCAGTATTTGCGATTATCGCCCCATTATTTCCCTAATCGAGCTTTGGCAAGACCCATAAAAGCTCCATTGCAAATCGTCCAATTATTTTCACGGAGTAAACGGTTAACGATTTATCAGGAAAAGTATTCTTCAAAACGGGCGTAGCGCAGTTAATTTAAGCTTTTAAGCGAGGAAATTCGAAGTTAAGAATGTTGCCAGTCACGCTATCTGCTAGACGGCCACAAGGCGTCAGCATCAACAATTTTAGGTCACTGCTAGGTTGTATGTTGCCCCAAACCGGAAAAGTTAACCATTGAAAGCCCTGAAAGGGCCAATGATGGTTAGAGGTATCGTTTTCCGACGAAGCTGATTGGCTCAGATTAAACGAATAAAAATAAAGCTTGGCATAGCTACAAAAAATTGTTGTTATGACGCCTTGGGGCCGTCTATCGGATAACTTACGGATATTCTGGCGTCTATTTTGTAAAGTTATGATGATTCGTGCCGCGTTCCCACATGGCAAAGGGACTCCAGCACGTGGGGAACATGAGATGCAACAGAGCCGCATGGCCGGACGGGCCAGACGGACCACTTATTATTAATGGCACTTACACTGGACCTTCCAAGAAATTGTGTCTCTGAGTCTCTATGTACGCTGCGATCTCAGTCTTGAGGAACGAGCGAATTTGGCGCATTATAATATCAACCTGTGCATTGGAATATTCAAATTGGGATTTTCACACATGACGTGCTGAGCTGGATCCTATCTATTCGAATTCCAAGGCCGATCGAGGGGGTTTGGAGAAGACATATCCTTGTCTGCCGCAATTCTAAGCCACTTATGAATGCCAAGACTCGGACAGCCGTGGCTGGTGAGGGCAAAAGACGTAATGGGGAAAGAAGCCGCTTGTGGCTAATAAGGGAACCTTGCCGGGCGATCCTTTCTGAATATACCAGGCTAACGTTAGGGGGTTGACGTTCCTACAACGTTACATCATGAAACCGACCCGTCCGTTCTCAACACAACCGTATCACCGTAGCTTGCGTCGTAGACACCATCCCAGGTTATGCCTTTCATCGGCAATGCTCCAGATAATTTATTCTGTCTGTTACCTGGCACCTGACTAGTGACTTCTGGTCCATCCATCCATACACTGCTCCCACGTACTGTACATACCGCCAACCGGCGCCGGCGCCGTCTACTAGGTAGTAACTGCACTCCCGCCCCAATCAGGCACGACTCCATCTCCATACCTCTCTGGTGTCCCTATTTCCTATGTTACCTAAACCTACTTCGGACCGTATGCGACACGACCGTAAGCCAAGAAAGTCACCTGCCTAGGCTAGTAGCCGGGTATAGAGAAGCCAACCTTCTCCCTCTCTAGGCGATCGGCTTGTGAGACGATAGACAAACTTCGGGTAGTAGATTGGACCCATGTCGGCCTGAAGGCCCGTCCTAGCTCGCAAAGTATACCGGAGTGCTAATGGGCTGCTACTAAACGTTCCAAGCCACTTCCCATCTGCCATCCAACGCAACCATTCGTTTTTGTCTCGTCTGGCACACAGAGCAGCTTCGGTGCCAGTTCGTCATTCGTTCCTAATACTTCGGAAGCTGTCCGCCACCGTAATCTATTGGCCACCGCTGCTCTTTGCGTGGGCTAGGCCGTTTGTTTATTGTGGACGTCAGATCCGACGGTACCTTCAAGGTTGTTATGTTCCATTCGTTCCCGCATCCAGCATTTTACCGTCGATACGAGATTTGGCACATCGGGTTCTGGGATCGGCAACATCTCGATCCGTCGTCTGTTGTTTGGTTATGGCAACTGCTTTCTGAGAGACCATCACCGTACCTCAAAATAGCCCCGAGCCGTTTAAGATTTCCTGCTTCCTCCGTATGACTTAAAGCTTAATCCGGTTTACACAAGTTACCTTTCCGCATGTCTATGCAGCCGCTCGCTTCTGCAATGGCTAAATTACGAAAAGCATTGCTGGCGGCGCTTAAGTCGTTTCTTCGTGGGAGATCCTTTTTACAAGCTATATTCGCTTTTTGGATTAGTCCTAACTCGGTAAAAGAACGCCATACCAACGGACACACGATCTTGCCGCTACAGAGCCTCGAAGACTTCTTAAGGGAGGCTGAGGAGCGGTTATTAGGGCCCATCGACGGCGATGGCTTGAGAACGTTCGCTTCGGACCTAAAGGCCCAGTTCCGGGAACGGTTAGAGATCTGCGGCGAGAACATGCTGCCGTCGTTCAACCACTTGCTCCCCACCGGCAATGAGAAGGGCCAATATCTCGCACTCGATGTTGGCGGATCGACATTAAGGGTTGCTTTGGTGGAGCTTAGAGGACGAGAGGCCAGCGGAAGGGAAAGTGAGATCATTCAGATGGACTCCTTCAAGATTACCCCTGAAGTTAAGAAACTTGAGGGGATGGCGTTCTTCGATTGGCTAGCCGCTCGGATTCAAGAGATTGTGAGTAAAGAGGTTAATGTTCCGCAAGGCCCTATCCCGATGGGTCTGGCGTGGAGCTTCCCCGTGGAGTAAGCCATATCCCCTTATCCCTTCCTCATGAGGACCTGTTGCTAAGCTTCTCTAAGGCAAACATCACTAGGTGGTGGTCTTTTGATGGGAATGGGCAAAGGCTTCCTTGCGACACAAGGTCTTCAGGGACAGGACCTAGGCGATATCATAAAGTTCGCGTGCAAGAAGCGGGGATTAGCCGTCCAGCTTGGCGCTATCGTGAATGATAGCACAGCGGCGCTGCTGTCACAAGCCTATAAATATGCGTCAACGCGCTTCGGTCTGATCCTGGGAACTGGCTCCAACATTGCCGTCCACCTGCCCGTCTCGGCGCTGAGTCGTAACAAGTATGGCAGTCGGCCGGCGAGCTGGTTTGACTCTGCCAGTCATGTTATTGTCAACACGGAGGTCAGCATGTTCGGGAAGGGCGTGCTACCGCTTACTCGGTGGGACGAACTCCTGAATGCCTCCCACCCACGACCTGAATTTCAGCCTCTGGAGCAATGCCTCAGCGGTTTCTACCTGGGCGAGATCTGCAGACTCGCCCTCGTCGAGGCCATAAATTTCACTGGGGTGTTAGGTGGTCAATTGCCGCCCTCTCTCGAGAAGCCGTACTCCCTCGACACCGAGACCATATCGAGGATAGAGGCGTAAGTGCCCGCATCATACACCTTCCTCTCATGGATGAATGAAAGCCCGACGGCTAACTGTTTGAGAATCAGCGACACATCCCCGTCGCTCGAGGAAGCGATATCGTACTTCGAATCCCAGCACCCCTCATCACACCGCCCCACCGTATCCGACATAACCTTCATCCGCGACCTGGCGTCGCTCATCTCGCGGCGGTCGGCTGCGCTGCTCGCGGCGGCGCTCTTCGCGCTGTGGGAGCTTCGACACGAGACCGAGGCCGAGGCCGAGCACCTCACGAACAGCACGATAACATCAACAACGACTGTCGCTGCGGTCAAGAAGAGCGACGGCGGGGTGGTCGTCAGCGTCAGTGAGGAGGCCGAGACGCCGCGCACCAAGGTCGCTTTCAACGGCTCCGTCATCGAGCACTACCCGCAGTACCGCTCCAACTGCCAGCACTACCTCGACGGGCTCGTGGCCCAGAGCGGGCATCCGGGCTGCGTGGACCTCGTGCCTGCCGTCGAGAGCTCGCTGCTCGGCGCCGCCGTTGCGCTGGCGAGCGCCCTTGAGGTCGAGAAGGCCGCGTCTTAAATTCAGGGGGAAAAAGAAAACCCCAGAGACAGACGTGGCGCGAGCCGATATCCCCAGCTGTGCTTGGTCAAAAAGCATGACACAGGGTGAGGGGTGAGGCGGGGAGCATTGCATGTGCCACAATCGTTTTCTGCGACGATATATTACTCGCATCGCGGGCGTGTACATATGGACATGGAGCAAGCATATAGCATGAGGGCGAAAAATGCGCAGGGAAGGAGGGGAGTCGCCACATCTTACGCAACGGGTGCGAAGCGGGCAGTGCCTTCATCGTCATCTAACCACCAACCACATAGAGCCCGCATACGGGTGAAAGGGAAGGTTCCCGTGCGGGTGTATTGAGCATAGTCTTTTTCTGTGTTGGATATTTTTTGACTCCATTGGGGCGGCCATCACGAGCTCGTGCCAAGCGATGAATAATAGAGATCTACAAAATACCAGACGACATACATACAAACGAAAAGAGACGAGAAGACTTGTGATAATACTCTTTTTTCGTTCTTCAAGATTTGCACGTAGCCCCGAGGCGACATTGAAGACATGACATTATGAAATTACTTGGCAGCGGGACAGGGCTGGGGGTATATATATATATACTTGAAGCCAACAAATACGGGAAGAGGGGGAACGACCGTGACATGCAAGACCCAATTCCGTGAAAAAAGGTTTCGCAGACTTGATTTCTGAACGCGTATCTCATCTCCGCTGTCAACTGCTTACTGTGCGTGCTATGAAGGCGAGCGCCAAGTTCTCATGCCATCGTTAGTATGTAAAACACCCGCATCCACCGCGCTCACACATTCCAACTCGCGCTCATCAATATCTCACATGAAAGCCTAACGGGCAGCCCTGTCGCCGACCCGGCAACGAAACCAAACAACAACACGGACGTCTTCCCTATTCCGCGGAGAAATATCTCTTCGACTTGCTCCTGATCGCCTGCGCCTTGATCTCCTGCGGCACCGCGATGTGGTGGACGATATGTGGGCGGTACACCGTGTCCACGAGAGGCGTCCTAGGCAGAGGGTGCAAAACTGTTAGCGACCTTCCATTCCATCCCAGAGGGGCCGAAGAAATGCCGGGGTTAACTTACCAATCGTCGACGCTGAGCGGGAAATACTCGTAGAGCATGTCGGCCTCCTCCACGGGACTGCCGATCCGGCCCCCCTGGCCGGTCGACGTCCGGGACATGCTCGGACTTTGCAGGGCGTCCGAGCCCGCGCGGTAGTTGGGGCTGCGCTCGTCCTCCGAGAGCGACAGGTTGATGGGGACGGAGGGCGCGTTCGAGAACTTCGACTGGCTGCCGACCGTCGGCGTCTTGCTGGGGCTGGGATCCTTGCCCCAGGTCGGCACCGGCGGCCTGTTGTTCATGGGCGAGGAGATGGCTGTCCTCTTCGCCGGGTGCTGCTGCTGGTTATACGTCGGAGTAGAGGGCGCGCCCGCAGCCCATTCGTTAGAGCCGGGCTGAGAATGAACGACGTTGCCCAGCGAGTGGTACCTGTGTAAATTCTGTGACAGATCCGTCCGTTCCAACTTCAAGTTCGCGGGGATGCTTCCTTCGCTCCCCGACCGGACCTGGTCAGAGCCTGCGAGCTGGGGCTTCTTGTCGCCCGTGAGGGGGACGTCCTTCTTGCTGTCGAAGTTCCTAGGGCTCCTCCCGCGTACTATGACTGGCCCGCTCTGGATTTCGGCAATCTTCATTAATTCGCCCCCAGTTTTCATCTTGCCTAGTAAACTTATCTGCACGACATAATGCTGCTGCAGGCCTTTCCGACGGCCGTTATTGGCGGTGGCGCTCTTGAACTGCAACCGTTTCCACGCAACGGGCAGGCTTACACGATGGTGGTCGACCTCCTGTCCGCCACTGAGATCGAGAAGGACTTTGGGTGGTGCGCCAGCGACTTTCATCTCCTGCCCCTCGCCGAGAGCTGGATTGCTGCTCTTCCACGGAATCGATATTATCTCCGTCGACTTACCCTCAATGCTCTCGATAGCCGTTATCGATGCGTAGAATTCTATTATGGGAATCGCGCGCCCTTGTTCATTCATCACCTGAGTGCAGTGCCGCGGCATCGTGATCTGCCCCGAACATTGCCATAAGTTCCGCCGATAACAGGTTAATTCTAGCGGTCGTCCCGTCGTCTCGCCGCCGAATACGTCTTCCGCCACGAAGAACATGCCGTACAGCTCAGCCGACATGTTCACCTCTGAGTACGTCCCCGTTGAATCATCTAAGGGTGTAGCTTTGACGGCGGTCGCCGAGAAGCCCAGCAGCTTGTCATCCGGCTGCTGCGGCGAAGACCCTTCATCGTGGAGGTCTTCGGTATGGGGGGCCGCTTCATATGGCCTAGAATAACTGAAAGGGTCTTCGAACGTCGTCGAAAATGTCTCGAAGTCATAACTTGGGGTGAATGGTGGGATCGGGAGGCCGCCGTTTGCATTGTCTCTAATACATCAGCCCAGTAAGCATGTCGTCTGGCTTCGTCGCATATTCATCTACCGCAGCCGACATCGAGCAAATGGAATATAATGAAGGCGACCGAGGCGCATCGATGGATCTTAAATACATGATACATGGGCTAAAGCGCAACTCACAACATAGACTCGTCAAAATTGAGTTCTTGGTCGAAACCTTCGATACCCAGGCCAGCGGCAGAGCCCGCCATAGCAGCATTCAACCCCATGGCTTCGCCGGGGCTGGGGCCAGACTGCATCGCTGGCATTGAATTATACGTTGCCATTGCATCGTGTAAGGGCTTCCGCCCTGATGGCCGTGCACCTCAATGCAAGTTTACCTAGCGGTGGATGGTTGGTCGGAGGTAGCACCGTAGGTAGGGACACGGACGCAGAGTTATTCGGCTGACGATAATGTACGGAGTTTAAAGTTTTCTTAGCATAGAAAGTCTGGGGAAATGCGACAGCGATGTTCTGGCCTGTCAGCTTGCGAGGTTAGGCTGTCCTGGCGGTCGTTAAGACTGCCGCTCGTTGGTTGAGCTGTGTTGGCCGGGTCAGCGAGTGGAGTCTGGGCTGGAAAGTCTGAGGAAAGGCCGCCGTTCATGCGATATTATCAACCTCCGCTCTCTTCAACGTCTGAACTCGTCTGCTAGCTTACTAGCTGACTATACCCGTGGCTACGGGTCTAATGACTTATTATGTAAGTGATTGGACAACCCAGGGAAAAGAAGCAAGATTTGATAAGACGAGCTAGTACAGATAGGTTGTAGATCGTATTATACATACAGTAAGGGGCATGCGGGCGGCTAAGAGGAAAAGAGAAACCACTGGGTTTCCAGGTTAGACTAATAAGTGTGGTGTAATGAAGGTCGGCCGAGTGGAGATAGGAAAGACGCTCTTTATCGGCAGGGCGCTTCGATATTCGATTAAAACCTATACTTGGAGGGAGTGTCGGGGCAGAATAGTCTAATGGACAGGCAGGTTTCAAAAAGCTTTGGTGCCGACTGGATACAGTTGTGGCCCGGCCTGATGCCTCCGTACCTACAGGCATGTAGATATGGCACTGGTCCAGGGAACCGGCACTGATGAAACAATTCGCTATCGTGCCTCTGCACTGCACTACAGTGAACCCCTTAAATCCTTGTCAGGGGGCGTACCGAGGAGGGTACAGCACGAGGTAGTAATGAGGTGGGATTGGCTGCGCCGGCCTTCGGTGGTTTTAGGTGGCCTTGGGACCTTGGAGATACTTAAAACTGCACCTTTTAGGCAAGGCTGCCAGGGGGAACATCTTCGAAAGTTTGCGGCGGGAGATTCGCTGTCCCACCGTCTCCAAATCGTACCCGATCCGTATCGAATCATTACCTCCGAATGGCCCTCACCCGGCCCTATCACCGCGGTGGAGGTTACCTACAGACACGTGCTACCTAGCAGGAGGGGTTGGAGGAGGAGTACTTACAGTAGCTCCAGGTAGTTTTGGGCCGAAGGAGGCATGGCAGACAGGCTTATTAGACTAGATTAGGGCTGCCCTTAGACTAATAAGCGACGCTGATGACAGCCCTCCTTCAGACGTTCAAAAAACCGCAGGTGTTATGTCGATCAAATTTAGGCCTGTGAAACGAACTGGCTCTATCCTGGTTTTCTTATTCAGCAACTGATTCGAATGGCGTTTCACTACGCTGCAATAAGCTCATCATATAAGAAACTAAATCGTCCTTCCTGAATCCTGACCAACATGTGCCACATAACGGCTTCTAAGATTAGAATATCCGTCAATCCCCCAGTAAGCATCGCCGTAGCATCGCATTACCAGTGCGTAGAATATGCAGTTTGGGAATACAAATTGGGAAACCATTGTTCATTTTTCAGCGGTCGCCGTAGCATCAGAGGTACGTAAGAATATCATCGAATCATTGACCAGGGCCCTGGAACAAGCATTCGACGGAGATCTGAGGAAGCCGAGCACGGCTGCGCGTAATAAAGGCCCGCCATCCCATCAGGCAGCATACACCGCCGCAGAGGTCCACGAGCCTTTAGTAAGCCCCTAAGCGTCTTCCCCCGGTCGTAGACGCGCCGTGTACGACTACATACACGGCAAATTGTCACCAAAACGCACAGGCTCGCTAGATCAAATAGACCACTTTAATCACGTCAGTGACTCAGCTCGGGAACCGCCTTCTGGTCGAACTTACATGCTCCGGTGAGTTCGTGATCTCGTCAAACGCTTGTTGAAGCTCGAAGCCCATAGCTGCGAGAGGGTCGACTGCGTCATCGAGGACCTAGAACCCCTGTCAGAATTTGGCAGGATTGATGAAGAGTGATATCACTTACCCAGCTCACCACACTCTTAGCAGCCTTGCGAGCCTTGTTCTGCCTCACTCCCATGAACGCTAATCCTTGTAAGACCAACGTCGGCTGGGGCGATGGGGACACGATAGGCGCGATTATACCACCCACATCCGACCCCGCCGAAGCCTGCAGAGAAGGTATGTAGGTCGATAGGTGACTTGCAGCCACGCATATGATGACTGTTCCAAGCAAGGAATCGTTCGGGCTCTTGGCGCGCACTACGCCACAAGTCTTCGTCTCCTGGAGGGCAAACCTGTAGAGCTCAACAACTTCGGGGGCAGCATGTGAAACCACGTGGTTCAGCACCGACTCGGCGTTGTCGAGTCCATGAATCAGATCAAAGCTGATATTTGCTCTTTGGATGCTTGGTAGAAGACCTTCGGGAGCCGACCACGCGCTGAGCTCCTCGATCGACAAGTTGGTCAAACGCCTGGGAAATTGCGTATCCCATCCGACTTTAGCAAACCAACCTTTGACACCTCCACTCTCATCGACCGGCACCCCAGGGAAGACACCGGGAAATGTAAATCCGAGTTGAAGCCTTTTGACGCCCTTCTGGAGCAAGGCTCGCATGGCGCGGCGGTGCAATGATCTGCCAATTGACACATTGCGCTTCGCCGGGTCGACGAATATTGCCCCTATAGCACCTATACCTTTCGTATTATATGTAGCAACGAACCCGTATAACGCCTTTGTGCTGCTATTCCTAACCACAAAGTGAGACTCTTCGATACAGGGGTTGGCAAGTTCGAAGGAGCGCGCGGTTGTAGTCAAATAGGGGAAACTCGGTGTGCTCGAACGGGCAAGGACCTTAAGTAAGTCGTCGAGTCCGCGCCCGTCTCTCTCGCGGTCGTATTCTTCGACGAGCCACTGCTGTCGTGTCTTCGATACCTTCTTACTCTTCCTCATCGTTCCGGGCATGGACCCCTGCGGGATGAAGTCGCCGTAAAGAGCACGTACGAGCGAGCTCATTGCGGTCTCGGTGAAGTCGAACGTGCAGACATAAGTGCCGATAGATTTGTCCATAGCAAAGTCGTATGGCGAGCTTACTGCCACTACGATGAGCGACTTCTTCTGTCCACTAGCTCGGAGCATGTGACACATCATTGCGACGTGCTTCGTAAACCCAGTCTGGTACAAATTTCGATTAGCGTCGGCCGTGACGATGATGATACCGGATGCCCTATTGATAAGGTTCTCATGCACTAGGTTTGCGTTAGCATCACGGTTTAAGACAATGGTAAATCAACCGACAAAAATGCTTCAACTAACCTGGTCTCAGTCCATTAGCCGTATAGGAGGTATGAAGAAGCTTGCCGTTGCGAGCTCGTGCCATGGCTCTGCCGAGTTCCCGGAAGACTCCTTCACCACTCATAATCGCTCCCTTTTCCTGATGCGCAAACCTCTCATGCAAGGTCCCAAGTCTCACAGTCCCCTTCTCCATCAAACTCTTAGTTGCCGCTGACGCGGGTAGGGGCTTCACCAGAGGAGTCAGCAGGAGTAGCTCCTCTTCCTGGAGCAAACTCCTTGATAGAGGGAGTAGATTATCATTGTCGCGCACTACTGTTATTGACTGCTCGTAGGCCTTATGCGAAAGCGCGAGATGTGAAGGGTGTATCTTTGACAACAAAGATAGCCCTGGGGGATTCAGAGCCTTCTGCCAGGATGTGCATGTGCTCTTCATCCGAAGAACTCGCTTCAAGGATGTGTACACTCTGTCTTTGGTAATGATACCGTTTTCGATCCCGAGCTGTAGGCCTGATATAGCTTCGAGCTGCACATCATGCGCCCGGCAGAGCAATATCAGGTCATTGCCCGCCTCAACAGCCATGACAGTTCCACCTTTGACACCGTACTCCTGGATGAGGGACTCCATCTCTAAGCATTCGGAGATCGAGACGCCATTGAATCCCAGATCGCTTCTCAGGAGGTCGTCGACGACCTGATCGGAGAGACAGGCGTGCATGACGTTCATGCCTGCGTTCTGTATCCCGCATCCTCCGACAAACATCGCGTCTAGACGGCCGGAAGAAATGGCATTTCGGAATGGCACTAGGGCGCTCAGACTCAATTCCTCAAGAGTCTGCGTGATGATAGGCATGTCCAAACTGGAACCCAGGAAGTCAAGGTTCCCATATGAAGGAAAATGCTTCCCGCACGTTGCTAGACCGGCATCTTTGTAGCCGTTCAGCATGGCGATGGCATACTGTGAGGCTTCCTGGGGATCATCACCAACTGCCCGCACCCCTAGAGGCTGGTGCCGAGCGTTTGTCAAAACATCAAGGACTGGACCGAGGATGAGGTTGACTCCCACCGCCGACACCTCGGTGGCAGTGGCTTTGGCTACGCTATATGCAAGATCTAGGCTGCCGGCAGCAGCAATTCCCATAGCGCTGGGGAACTGGCAGATGTAATCTTCATCGAACAAGCTGTTGACTCCGCCATTCTCCTGGTCGAGGGCGATCAACAAGGGAACAGGATGACCAGCTCGGTGAGCTATAGCTTGCAATTCTTGGACGAGGTTTGCCGTCTGTTGAGCAGCTGAAGACACGCCCGACGTTAGTATCCATCATGTGCTGGAGCACACAGCACACCCAGGAGCCCGAGGCGGCATGTATATGGATGGGGCTCATTTACATTTAAGGTTCTTGGCCGTCAGTATAATTGAGCCCAAGTGATGGTGCTCAATAAGATTTCTGATCTGAGGCGTAACTTCCGTGCCATCCCATCCCATAATTAACGTCTGACCAATGGCCCTAAGAGCAGCAGCATGTGTGTTAGCAGGTTGCTTATTACGCCATCACGGTGCAGCCCCGGCCCGAGCGATGTTCAACGCTTTCGCTTTCGGGAAGCTCGCATAAAGGACGATCAATCGCATGCTTTCTAATGGACGTACCAGTTGATGTCTTGCCATAGTGGGTCCGATTCAACGTCCGTCTTTGCCATTTTGACATGTGGTGTCGAGATCCAGTGATGAGCAACTAGAGCCTAGGTGTTACGTTAGGTGTCTGCTAACAGACTGCGGTGTATTATGCGTGGGGGTACTTAGATCCGCAACGATGGGGATTGTTCGTTAGTCACTAGTCGAGCGAGTGTAACAATGGAATCAGAGACATCCAAACTCAGCTGTTCCTTGCGGGAACGCACGGATAAGGTCGGTCGTGGCAGAAGCTCGACCGCTGTTGTAATGGGCATGTATGTATGTAATTCATAGGTGTCCTGAACAATGAGATGATAGGCAGATAACTTTGGGGGTTAGTTATGTACAATACCCTATTAGGCGTAGCAAACAAGCCCAAACGGGCAGAGGGAAAATCCCCCCGGGCTGGGTTACAGGGAGGAATCATGATTAGAAGGGCTTGGTAAGGAAGCTCGCGCTATCTTCCCTTTCGAAGAACGATCGATATGCCAATAGGGGTTCGGAGCTGCGGGGGCCCACTGGGGTAGCGTAAGGTCTCCAGCTTTTACTTAGCGCTAGATGGGAAGGCCGGGAAGCCTGAACAGGGAAGCTATTCTACACGTTATTATTACACCACCAGTAGTACGCAGATTCCATCTCCGTCATCATCCTCGCAACGTTACGTTCCACATCTGCTGGTGGCCTTTGCTACGGCTGCTACGCTAACTGTACTGCACGGAATGGTGGCAAGCTCTTGGAGCCTCACAAGACCCTGTTCTGATTAATAAAACGTATTGGATTGTCACAGTCATGACTGATTCGGTCCGGACAAGGCAAATTCTGCCCTCTGAACGGGAGACCCGGCTCTAATGAGGTTCTCGATCGTAGCAGCCTCCGATGCTCTCACCTGTTGTTTCTGGCAGACAAAATTTTGGCTTCTAGTGAACTATTGGTCCAGAGTGCACGATAACCAATGGCCATTGGTTTATACCACATGTATCGGATTACATGCTGGTTGGAGAACTGGCATCAGTCCACCGGAATCAAGTGTCACCTGTGCTTCCTGAATGTCTAGCCCCACCGTATTGTGATGACATTTCGATTCGAGTTGTCTGCGACGTCCTATTCGAGATGTATTTGTGGTCTGGTGAGTCGGAGCTCCACAAGCAATTAAGTTTCGGAATGTTCGAGTAGGCATATGTGATATCATAATAAGTACATGCAGCCGTGTTTCTCTTCGCTTCCCGTTTGCTTGGTTCATGGAGACGAAAATACTGGCCCAAGGGACTATCGTCCTGTTACTTGATAAGACATAACAAAGTATCTCACTCAGCATTGCCTTACGGTTTTTCATCACTATACCTACAACCCCGGACAATATGCCGCATTCGCTCCCCACATCGCCGAAGTCGACACCGAAGAATGGCAGAAATGGCATCACCAAGTTCACTAACTGCCGTATCCTGAAGGGCAACAGCCTCGTCGAAGAGGACGTCTGGGTTAACGGCGTCACCGGCAAGATCATCAGGAGCCAGTCCGCATTCTACGATGAGTTCGCCATGCCGGACGAAGTAATCGACCTCGGTGGCCGCATATTATCGCCGGGTTTCATAGAATGTCAGCTCAACGGTGCTTTCGGGTTCAACTTCTCGACGCTTCTGGAGCCTGCGGCATATGCTAAGAAGTTGAAGGAGGTAAACCGGCAGCTCGTGAAGACCGGCGTCACCTCCTACCTGCCGACTCTCACCAGCCAACGGAGTGAGATCTATAAGACCGCCCTACCGCATCTCGGCCCATCCGGATACTTGCAGGTAGCGGAAGACGGTGCCGAATCCCTCGGTGCCCATTGCGAGGGTCCCTTTCTGAGCCCCACCAAGAACGGATGTCACAATGTGGATGTTCTGCGGGAGGCGGAGACCTTTGCAGATCTCGAAGCGTGCTACGGCGCAGCAAACGTCAATCCCCAAGACTCGTACCGGCCAATACCCATCAGAATGATCACGGCCGCGCCGGAGCGAGGGCAGATGAAGAAACTTATCCCGGAGATTACGCAGCGAGGTATCATATACTCGATCGGACACTCGGAAGCGACATACGAAGACGCATCGGAGGCCGTCGCTGCGGGATCCACCATGATCACCCATCTCTTCAACGCCATGCGGCCGTTGCACCACCGGAACCCGGGTGTCTTCGGCGTCCTCGGCAAAGCCGAAAGCCTGCCGCGGCCGTACTTCGGCATCATCGCCGACGGCGAGCACTTGCACCCTACGACGGTCAAGATCGCCTTCAATGCGCACCCCGACGGCTTTATCCTCGTAACCGACGCCATGCACCTCGTAGGCTTACCGGACGGCAAGTATCAGTGGACAAACGGCGACTGCGAGAGCCACATCGTGAAGCAGGGCGGAAAGTTGATTTTAGAGGGATCGGACCGGATTGCTGGAAGGTAAGCTTCCTAGAGGATCCCCTTTTCACCCCTTTCCATACCCAAATGTCAGCCTGTTGCTGATCAGTTCAATAGCTCGATAACTCTCATTGAATGTGTATCAAACTTCCTCAACTGGTCGGGCGCGAGCATACCGCAAGCTTTGAAAGCCGTCACGTCGACGCCGGCTGCTATGCTGGGCCTGCAGGGTATCAAAGGCTCTCTAGTGGACGGCGCGGATGCTGACCTCGTCGTGTTGTCGGAACATCGGAACGAAGAGCGCCTGGAGCTTGTCGTTGATGAGGTGTGGAAGTTTGGCACTAAAGTCTTTACCCGCTAAGGGACAGTGAAACGGCAGGATGGAATCATTATGACGGAACCGAAATTGTATCTTTGTTAATTCGTGGCGTTTGGTCGTAGAATTATGCTAGCGAATGGTTGATATTAGCTTTATGCTATCATGCTGATACGACTATGATAGCATCTAAAAGCGGCTGCTAAATATACCTTTGTCGATCTGAGAGCGTCAACACTATCTTGTTTCCCATAGGCTATAGGCTGAAGCTTCGTCCTGCATGTAATCGTGATACGTCATGTCAAGATCGCTTCACTGTCAGCTTAAACGGTTTCTTTAATCGATCCATAGGAGCAATCCCACTCCGCCCCAGATTCGCCAGCGGTGCCGGCCTCTTGATGCCCCCTCCCCTCCCGCCTAACGGACCATTCACAGTCGTTGCGTGGAAGCTTGCAGCCGGGCGCACTTCTTCCTCTGGAGGTACGACGTTTTCTTTCTCGGCTGACTCACTGTCAGGCCCCTCCGGGGTCGGTCTGTTGGGGGAGCTGGAGAAACACGTATAGTGCTTCGAAGGCGGGCCTGTTTCCCAAGAGGCTTGCGTTGGCTTTGTGGTAAGTTTGGCGGAACCTACTTTATGACTTGCTAAACTTGGTTCTATCCGAGGATTCGGTTGTGATTTCATAGCCGGTGGAAGTTGCTGCCCCTGAAGGCGGCTATTCCGCGGGGGGTATTTTCGAGACGGATAAGCAGCATTCTGGGTCGGCCGTAGCGGTGATGCCTGGTCTGGGACATCTTCCAACTTCGATTTGTCATGGTTTGTTATGCCATAACCGTAGCCTAGAAGGCTTCTCTGCACAGGCCGCTGCACTGGGCGAGGATTATTCGTGTACATCTTCGAGCCTTTTAGAGGTGCTGCTACGGCGGTCTTTTTCTCCGCAGCAGCGGTGTTTGCGTGGTGAGCAGCAGCTGTGGTAAAACCTGCCTGTGGTGCCTGCGGCACAGTAAACGAGGCCGATCTCTCCATCGTAGTTGCGTATGGAGTGCTCCAACCATCGACCGATTGCGCATCTATTCGGCTAGCTCCGCTAGTGTGCTGAAGCTTTCGCCTCTTGTTCAACGCAGTGAATTGGGCACCACTGCTAGCATTTTCATTTGCATGGTCTTGGTTGGGGTCGACCGGGAATCGGTTGTCCTCGATTAGCTCCATCAGTGGCATATTTTTGTAGATGGATTGCTCGGACGGCAGGTCCCGGCGTAGAATTCTAGAGATATCCGCCATCACTTTCCTGTCGAAGGAGGGACCTTTCTTAAGGAAGTTTGACGACGGGATACACTCAATGAAGGGGGACAACTGAACGCCACCATCACCCCCACCGTTGGAGATATGTAGAGGAAAGCTGAGATAGAGCAGGGCCTTCGCTCGAGTCATCGCAACGTATAACAACCGACGCTCCTCAGCTTCGTCTTCGGATCGCATATGTGGGATGGAACCCTGGTAGACGGCTGGTATGAAGACCACAGGCCATTCTAAACCCTTTGCGGCGTGGATCGTGGAAATCGTGACCATAGGCTTCCCATCTGCATCCTTGTCGTCGGTTTGCTTGTCGGATGCTAGTGAGACGTTCGCAAGGAAGCGTGCTAGAATGTCATCTTCTGAGCTTTGTTGTATACCTTCAATGTCTGGGAGTGCTTCCTCCTCCACTTGACTCTTGCTCGACATGAAGTCAGCAGCGAGGCTGACAAACTCCTGCACGTTAGCCCATCGTGACTCGTGCTCGGCATACGTCTCTTCTAGGTGGTCCCGTAAGTGTAAATCGCGAATCAGCTTTTCGATGATTTCCACTAAACTGGTAGGCGTCCCGTCGGCTGAACGTAATTGAGCACGGGTGCCGTTGATTAGTCGAATAAGATTTGCGCTGAGTTTCTGCTCTGCCTGCCTTCTGATGGTAGTTTTCGCAGTACGATTTCCGCGGCAGTGTTGAACAAGCAACTTCCAAAGACTCATGGAGTTCCGTTCAGCCTCTTCGAGAAGGTTCTTGATTGTTTGGTCGCCGATTCCTCGCTTCGGGACGTTGATGATGCGTGCGAGTGCGTCATTGTTGTCTGGTTGATGTATGATGCGCAAATAATCCAGTATCATCTTGATCTCTGCCCGCTCGTAAAATTTGAAGCCTCCTAGACGATGGTTAGCAAGCGCATCACCTCTGCTAGGATCGTTTACGTACCAACCATCCTGTAAGGAATACCTTCCCTGCCTAAAGCTGATTCGATGTGTCTCGAGAGCGAGGCAGAGCGAAGCAATATTGCCACATCATCGACATTAATCATGCTTCCGGACATCAGCTTTACCCGTTTGATCTCTGAGACGATCCAATCGGCCTCGACTGTAGAGCTCTTCAGCGTGCGAAGAACTGGTCGAGTACCTTTCTCGTGAACTGGCAGTAGGGCCTTCTTGTATCTCGAGTCGTCCCGCTGAATCACCTGCAAAGATACGTCAAGAATAGAGCTCGAGGATCTATAATTTTCTTCCAGTGCTATTTCGTCCGTGCTGGGAAAGTCACGAAGAAAACGATGCAGATTCCTTATTTCTGCTGATCGCCAACCGTATATGCTTTGATCAGGATCACCAACGATTGTGATCTTCCGGCTCCTCTGCGCAAAAAGCTTCATCAGATCATACTGAATGCCGTTGGTGTCTTGGTACTCGTCAACTAAGACAGCTTGTATATTTGACACGCAAGATGGAAATTTCCGCAGGAGCTCAACGCAACGAACTAAGAGATCGTCATAGTCCAGCAGATTTGAACGCTCCAGATGGTCCTGGTATTCCTGGAAGCACTGCTCAAAAGCTTGCGATTCGATAGCCTTCCCAATTTTCGACACGACCGTCTTCTCGTCCGAGGTGCCTTTGGCTTTGCGCCTGCTGATCCAGGCACGTGCCATAGCTGGCTCGAGTTGTACATCTAGTCTCTTGCATATGCGCTGGATAATTCCCCTCGAGTCAGAGTCATCCGCGATGCCGAACTTTGGGTCTAATCCTATCTGCTGACCGTAGGCAGCCAGGTACCGACGAGCGATGCTGTGGAATGTCCCTAGTATGATCTTCTTCTCTCGTCCACCGCCAAGGGCCTGGCCGATGCGCGCCTTCATCTCGTTAGACGCCTTGACAGTGAAGGTGGCAACGATAACGTTGCATGGTGATATCCCGACGTGGTCGACGAGCCATACAACCCGTGAAGTAATTGTATGAGTCTTTCCACTTCCAGGACCGGCTAGAATAGCTACGGTCGATGCTGAGGAGCTGACAGCTCGGCATTGTGCCTTATTCAGCGAGGTGAAGATATCACCATCGGCGGCTGCTGGCATGATTTGAGATGGAAAGTCATCAAACGTCGCTCGTAGACAGGCAAAGCAAGCAAGCCGCGGGCGAGATGACTCAAACAGTGAAACCAGCGCTGAAAGCCCATGTGATGAGCAACCTGGTCAAGAGAGCGCGTTGAGACTCCACAACGCGGCCAGCTGAGAGACGCGCGGAGTCAGGTGACCTCCAACTGTGTTAAGCAAGCCACAATTCTAATCATGCTCGTGAGGATTGTGGCTTTGAAATGTGGCTAATGATGAATGCACAGACCACTACCTGAAGTTGCCTACCTTCCCTCGACCTTGGAGCATCCATCAAGAACCAACAAAAGCCCTTTGCTCCCCAACACACCTTTGTTTGTTGCTGCCCAATCACATCCATCATGCTCACTGTCATGCAGATGCTATCACGCTCGGACTGCAATTTGTTTCTCGAAGATCAATTGATTGGCAAAATTCAAGAAACATTGCGACAGTCCCTCACTCTATCCGCCTTCGTCACATTGGGAGTCCTGTAAGCGTATGTCACATCTCACAAAAATATCACGGAGGAATGGGGGAGGCTCTAAATGGGAGTCGTTATTGTGATACAATCCAAAAATGGAATGGCCATCACTTAATAGAGACCACATTAAGATCAGGTCAAAGAAGCGATGTTCCAATTGACATCCTTCACCACCGCCGTGAAGGAAGGTCCAGGGGCGCAGGCGATAGATTGCCAATTGGGGTCCGAAGCGATGGTGGTTCCTAAAGATAGCTCACGATTGGCCGGCGCATGGCCAAGAGCCTCGACAGGACCGCATATCGAGCGGGGTCGCATATGCGAGTTATGACTGTATCACCAATCATCTTTCTAGCCCAGCCCCTCGGCGCTTAAGATCCCCTGCGGTGCAAATAAACTTGTCCAACCAGAACAGCATCTTTGATCAACTCCCGTCCTCTTCTCAGAGAACGACGGCAATCCTTCACGCTCACTGGGCCGTTATTCATGGGGCTAATATGCAGTGTGGCACAATGTGCCTCACAAAACGGACAAGTGAGCATCGAGTTCACACAATGGTACCAGGCTTAGCAGGGCGGTATCGAGGTCTTTCGCCCACTTCGATACACTGCCGAACATCATCAGCCGCTATATACTCTTTATGCTCCCAATTTGCTGTCAAACCTTGTCGATTATCTATCAGCATGTGTTTCAACTGCTCGGCCAGGAGGTCAGACTAAATATCTGGTGGATATATCTCATGAAGATCCTGGTGTTGCACACAATGCAACCTGGGTCTTATAGTACATCCTCCTCGCCCGGGCTCTTTGTGGTTCTGATTTCTCTTACATTCATTCCTTTGTGCCGTGCTCGTTCTGGAGTTAGTGACGACCTCTACCACAACTACTTCGACCCAGCACCGGCGGCTGAGGACGGACCTCCGCTATCCGCCGGAACCCTTCGAAACCCATCTTATCTTCCTGCACAGATCGGCGGGATAGTAGGTGCATATGCGCTCTCACTCGTGATTGTCGCCTCGGTCCTGTTACTTCTTGCGAAGAAACGCCGCGAGCATCTCACGGCCGCGAACGAGGACGTAGCCCAAGGCCCCTATAAGCTCGCCCTCACAATACCGCCACAGCCCCAAAGTTTCGAGCATCCGCCTCAGTCCTTTGGGTCGCCTCCCAGATCGCCTATCAAGAACTTCTCTTATCCCACTCCAGGAGAGGAGCAGGGTCTAGGTCCATATATTGCTCCGCCTCCGCTGTCCACCAGTACCCTTGGTATCAATCCTCTCGTTGATCAGCGAGTCGTCGCTGCAGATCGCGAGATGGCGCAGCAACAACTAGAGGAGATGTACAAATATGTGATGGAGCAGGAAGCTGCCAAGGAGGCAGGAATCACCCTGGAGAGGCCGCCATCGGCTATTTCCCCGGTTTCCAAGGAGGCGTCCACAACGTCTCTTCCCAGGCAGGGCATCCTAAAGAAGGGCAAAAACAAGCCCGCTAACTTGGATCTCGAGCGAAACGTACCAGAGAAACCCGAGTCTCGGGCGTCTTCCATCTTCTCAAGCCTTATGTCCCCTAAAAAGAAGAAAAACGCTAAGGGGATCAGCATCTCATCCCCCATTATGACACCGATGTCCGGGACGTTTCCACGCAATGAGGGTGAAGAGATGAATGTGATTCCTCCCCGCCATTATGCGCCCGCCTGCCCGCCTCCTATCCCATCCGACCGAGCCCCGTATTCACGGGATACGAGATACAATCCCCAGGTAGCACCCATCACGCCGCCGGACGTATCACCTGAGAGCACACAGAGCATCGATGAACGCTTGGGCGCCCAATTTGGCCATTCTCGCAACGCGTCCCAGGCGCCAACGGAGCCCGATCCTGTCTCGGCGGTCTCAGAGCGATCAACAGCGCCTCTCGTCGGCCTGCCCTCGTCTCCGAAACCTGGCGTCAGCCGATTTCCGTCGTTCCCAGCCTCGCCGAAACCTGGGTCAACTTTCTCCAGGCCTAACGCCCCATCAGCCGTTCGTACGGGCGGTACACTCCCGCTTCGTGCGTACGAGCCTGCCTTGAGTTCACCATCTATGCAGACGACAAAGCAGACGACCTTCGAGAGGGCGGCCCCTCTGTCTCCTTCTGGCCTCCGGACGCCATGGACCGGCGCCCCAGTACCCTATTCGCCCTATCAACCATTCTCACCAGTGGTTCCCATCACACCATCCCTAGTGACTAAAGCAGACCGGAAGAGGATGAAGCAACTGCAACCAAAGACGCCAACCATGGAGATGGTGAAGAGCTCAGATGAGGTTTGGTAGGGTAGTTCCGCTACCGGCAGCCCCGGCTGGTACGAGGACTTCTTGTTAAGGGGAGCGCCTCTTTCGAGGGCTACTCCCCATTGTTGTCTTTGTGGGTAATTTTAGACGGGTGCTCACGGTCAGAAGCCCCAAGATGGTTGGTTTCCCTTGGTTTGGAATTTCACAGTTTTGTATGTTTTGATAATGAAACATTGATACCACGCGGGACGATACGGACGTTAATCTTCTACAATGATTATTTGAGAACTTAGCTTTTCCTCAGTTCAAATCGAGTCACAAATTCTGAAGCCCCTCGGCAATCCGTGACCTCCAAAAAGGATGAATGTCATGGGTTGACGATGTCTCGGCCTCAATAAGCCTAATGCCACGCTGATCGAGTACCTTAGATTATTCAGAGGACGATGCCCTGGCATCAACTGGAACGTGTTGCAACGGCGCTATGGCGTCGCAGGGCAGCTTGGAAAGGGCAGGCCGAAGTACCAAAACCAGTATCCAGGAGAACTGCTTCTATTGAAGAAACTGGACAATATAGTTATGAGCTTGGTAGCTCATTGATGAGAAACAGCGGGTTCTTGCGCTTTTCATCATCAACACTCTTCCCCCCGCTCAAGCGCGATCTCCTCGCCGAGGTATGTCGTATTACTGAGGATAGAGGGTGGAGGTGGGCTTAGTCGCGCACTGGCCTCGGCTGATAGCGTTACATATTACTTTATCAGACTCCAAGCTCCAGTATCACGACACGGCGTTGGTAGGTTTGAGCTGCCCATCCAGGTTCTGAAAAGTCTCCCTCCCGCTTCTTCTCATTTGATGTTCTGCTCGGTTCTTCGCAAGCCACCGCCGGTGTGTTTACTTACCATCTACCTGGCTCAGATACTCATACACAAACATGTACATACTGTGTTCATCTGCGAGTAGGGTCCATTCTATGCATACTTACTTAATGTACATACAACATGTGAAGTTGTGGTTGAGGGAGTCCACCCATTACACCATTCATTCCCCAGGACTTGGATAGCGGGGGAGCCGATCGATCTGGAAGCCCTCCATGACACAGAACATAGCGTCAGTAGTGGCTTGTTCATGGCACGTGGGGTTCTCACTCGAGCGAATTTGCTAAAACGAGCACAGAGTGATAAAACCGGCCATCTGCGATGTTTCCATGCGTCATATCCTTAAACAGCAAAGCGTGGCGGATTCGGCGGAGAACGGCCCAGGCCGCTAAAATTCAGGCTCGGGGAATCATTAGCTTCTACTCGAGTGTCATGACTCGGTTAAAGCCCGATGGGGTTCCATCATCGTACGATTTTCCGTTCTTATCTTCATACTGGGTGAAAACTATCTACACAAGTAGTACAAACTACCACGATCTATCACCGGAAATCACGGAAGCGCTAAGTTTCGCCTGGCAAACCAATCTCCAGCATGAAGCAGATATGCTACTTAGTATCTTGGGAATAAAAACATCGATGCCAGGTATCAGCTAGTGCAAGAAACTGGCCAACTGAAAGAAAATCCGGGCATCTAACATTTGAGAGATACCGCCCGAGGATGTTAGACTTACCCATCATACGTAGTACACTCAGGTAGGTATTTGGCAAGCAATGAAAAAAGGCCTTACTTAAACTACATTGTATACTTCTTCGTATACATACATACCTAATACAGTATCAAGTAGAGCTGGGCATTGCATTCAACCTACCAAACGGAGCCGGCGGGGAATAATAAGAAACAACATAAAGCTTAATATCAGACAAGATGGATATCACAACTATTATAAGTAAGTATCTACGTTACAGCGCTATGTCGTGCACAGACAATACGGTATGGAAACAGATACGAGGCAGTGTTGATCAAGACGAGACTGAACCTATGTGGGTTAGGCATGTATCAGCCAGGGCGACCATTTTTGGGTTGAGTAATAGCCTTTTGCCAGTCAATTTCCATCAATTACCTGCACTTCTTCCTGCCACTTGCACACGATTACTGTCCTGGCCCGAGAGTGAGTTCAATTCAATAAATGCCAATCTGGGTACCACAGGTTATGTATGTAAAGGCAAAAAAGAGGCAAAAGAGGTTGAGACCTATACAAGTCACAGCGGTATTTTCAGTTACCTCCACCGGCCCATTATTTCCCAAATACGGTTACGATGTAGCTCCCTATACAATTTGTATGGGAAATAACATCAGCGCAACATTATCCATAATAACTATTATCGTAAGCTTTACCACCTTATTATTTTAAGATAACTAACGCGATTTCAATACAGTTGAAAACATTACGCGTTTTCCTAATAGATATTAAAGCCCGCTTAAATATGTTAAGAAATAACGCCTTCTGCTTTCCTCGCCGCTGCTTAAAGTTACCGAACGCCTTTAGCATGTGGGATAATGTAGAGCGTTGATTTAAAAGTGGTAGGAAATAGCAAATCAATTGATGGAAGTGTTTCTGCATATAAAATGTATGGGATTATACATATTTTCTGCTTTTTAGGGAATCTTGTGGGGCGATGGAGGTAACTAGCTGAAAATACCCCCTGTGACTTGTATATACAGTACCCACCTGCATCTTCCAAGGTTCAATTGCAAGAGCCAGCCGAAGCCCGGCACCGCGAGACTGCAGTCAGTTCCAGATCTCCTTCCCGCCGCCCGTTATCTACATACCCTACCATACATACCCAAGTATTCAATATACCCAGAAAAGGAATTCATCCCGACCTCCTCCTCCTCTAGTAGCCAGCCAACCAACCTACATCTTACCTACCCACATACATACTACTTCTGTATCCCAACTGAACCGGGCTCATTACTATAAACATATCGAACCAGATCAGCCCATTATCGTTGCTTGACCCCCAGCCGCTCACCTAATCCTAGACCTCTTCCCACAATCCCCCTCTTCCGCGCGTGACCTTCCCGCAGCCCGTAACGTGTAGCCCCGTAACCCATTTGCTACTGTTGCTGCGAAACCGACGAGGTCGGGCTGGGAAGGCGTAAGCAGATCCCGTTGCAGGCAGCCGGCCTTTGCGTTTGGTCCCTGATTCATACAATTATCCGCTGGCTTACCGACATGCCGCATTCACAGGAGCCTCCTGGTCTTTTTGATCTGGAGGACCCCAGTGGCTCGTACAATTACGATGAAGGTAACGGAGGCGCCTCGGCCAACCCCAACGACGGGAACACAACCGGCCAATTTTTCGACACTTCCAACTGGGGCTTCGCAGAATCGTACGATACTACTCCTTTCTATCAAGGTGGATGGAATCTCGATGGGCAACAGCCGTCCCTGGAACACGGCCAGGCCCATGTCTCGCAGCCATCCGCCGTCCAGCAACCTCCCGAGATGTTGCGGGCGCCCATCACCTCCGAACCCGCCGATACCACTCCGGTAGTACGGCCAGTCGCACCCTCCAACCCCATCAAAGTGAATACGAATTTACCTCCGGCCGCCTTGAGCACACTCACCGACGCACAACGGGATAAATTACAGAAGATCGCCATGCCCACGCATCTTCAGTATCAGTCTCCGAAGAGCGAACCGAGTCCTGAGTCGACCGACGGTATGCACAAGTCATCATCGCCGGAAGCTCGTAGCCAATCATCAAAATTGAACGGCCGCAAGAGGAAATCTTCGGCGGGATCCGATGATGAAGATGACGATGAATTCGAGAGTCACCCCGTCAAAAAGACGGCACATAACATGATCGAGAAGAGATATCGCACTAACCTCAACGATAAAATCGCGGCTTTACGGGACAGCGTGCCGAGCCTACGCATAATGTCTAAGAGTGCAAGGGGCGAAGATACGACTGAAGACAGGGAAGAGTTGCAGGGCTTGACGCCTGCCCATAAACTCAACAAAGCAACCGTGAGTTTTTTTTACTATCCGATCTCCCGGCATGCATACGGTAAGGTCACCTGCGTAGCTAAACTCTTATCTTATATAGGTTTTGAGCAAGGCGACGGAATACATCCGCCACCTAGAAAAGCGGAATAACCGGCTTCAGGACGAGAACAATGCCATGCAACAGCGCCTTGCTGCTTTCGAGAAGCTGTTCATGGCGGGGGCCATGAACGGTGGCTTAAGTCCCCTGCAGTCGCAACCATCGCCGACGCCTGTGCAATATCCCCAAGATGCATGTGGTAATCTCAACGGTAGCTACGGGGCATCGCCACCGATGGGCACTTCTAGTCGGCCGGACGCTCAAGGCATGATCCAGGTGCCAGATGATATGAAGCGTATCATCGCAGCACAACTAGCTGCAGGTCAGCCCTACCCCATACCTCAACAACCATTCAGACCCGGCCCGCCTATGGTCCGCCAACAGCAGATCCATCAGCAACAACAGCAGCAACAAATGCAGGCCAGAGGTTGGCAAAACCCCGGCCCTTATTTCGGCAAGCTCATGGTCGGCTCCCTTGCTGGCCTCATGTTGCTAGAAGCCGTGCGCGAGGACGAACAGAGCAACGGAACGCCAGATGGCCGTGGCCTCGCTGTATTACCGGTACAGGTGCTCAGATCGTTCGTCTCCTCTTTGAGCGTCAACTTCATGGGTTATCACGTCCATGGCGCTCAAGTCATCTATTCGTTGCGCATCGTATTGCTTCTTTGTGGTTTGTGGTGTGCGCTCGTTCCTTGGCTTATGGCCCGCAAACCGCAGGATCAGAAAGCTTCCAAGGAAACCCAGGCTTCATTGCAGGCAGCTCCCTCGTTAGCCTCGCCGATCCACGTGCGCCGTCAAGCATGGCTCACCGCGATTCAGACAGTTTGGGTCCCCAGGCATAATTTCCTTCTCGAAGCTGCCGCCCTTGGCCTCAAGACGATGAAACTCAGCCTAAGGAACCTTATCGGAGTTCACGGCTTTCAGATGCTGACGGGACTTACGGAAGACCAGGAGATTGCGCGAGTTAAAGCATGGACAATCGCTCTGGATGCTCAGCTGGCGGGCGGAGATGTGGAGATCAACAAGAGCCGTCTGACACTGACCCTCCTCGCATCTGGAACGCTACCGACGACCCCGTTGCGGTTGGTGTTGAGGGCGCTTCACATCCGCGTCCTACTTTGGGAGGTTGGTCTCTCTGGCGTTCACCTAGGTATATCAGACACTGTTGCATCGAAGCTCGCCAGAGCTCAGTGGAACGAAGCGAAACAGCTTTATCGATTGTTGACGCAACTTCGTCGGGGTGGCCAAGAGCAATCGGACGACGATCTACCCGACCATTTAGCCGTGCTGCTCGAGCAAGACTGCGATGAGGTCCTAAATCCGAGTATTGTGCAGCGGGCGCATAATCTTTCCTGGAACCGCCCAACGGAACACAATGCCATCGGAGTCACGGACGGCATGGGTACGGTCGTGGAAGACCCTGCAGTCCGTTCACCGATGGATGCCGTTGCTGCTTGGTGGTCCAATCTAACTCTACACAAAGCCCTTAAAAAGAGCTTGGTGGTTGGTGACGATGAATCGGATACAATCCAGTCTGTCGAGGACGGCATCTCGCTTGCAATTAGGACTGCGCCGATCGGGTCTGTAGCACAAAACCGTGCCTTGGTGGCTCGCGCTTTGCTTTCTAAAGGGAAGAGAAGCCTTAACATCATGGCTGCATTACAAGCTATTGGTCCCGTGACCTCAGTATTGACCAGCGACCGCTCACGGAGCTCGAGTCGGTCTCCATCCCCAACTCCCATCAAGGGTATCCCATCTTCTATCGTCACGTCGACCGAGATCCGTACCTCTCTTCTATGTGCCATGGCCATTGCGCACCTCGAGAAATACTCGCCACCAGAAGAACCTTACGATATTTATGGATTAATTGACCAGATCCACCCCGTTACTGATATGGGTCTCCTCGGGTATACCGCAACCTACACGCTCATAGACCGTCTCGCTAGGCATGAATTTGCAGCCGAGGCCTGCGTCGCCGCCCTTGAGCGTCTCTCAGGCACCTTGAGGATCTGGACTGGCAAGTCGAACAGTCTCGACCCGGAAGTGAAGCACCAGATGGTTGAACGGTGTCTCGCCGTCACCCGTGGTGTTGTTGGTATGGACACCGAAACCGACACAGGCTATGGTAGTATGTCGAACGATGAGGGCGACAGCGAAGTCGTGGATAACGTCCATGTCGATGCCGCCGGCAACTAGACCGATGACTACGGACTTGAGCAATTTTGTTAAAGAGGACCTATTGTTACATTTTATATACCGGTGTATGACTATCACAGCGCGGCTACCTATGTGCCGATTGCACCTACCGCGCTACACTTTCTTCACTCTTGTTTGCATATTGCCGGCGACTTAATGGAGGGATGAATCGCAGCATTTCTCGAATGTTGAATTGTATTACGTTGCGGTCCGTTGGCGTTACGGGAAGGTCAAGGCTACGACTGGGATTCGATCGTGGGGTACGACGGGATGGTAGAAGATGTCTTTTACCGTCTTCTACACCTGGCGCCGTTGCTGTGTGGCGTTATGAAAATAGTTGTTGACTTCGGCTCGGCGTGAGGCACCCACGCTCGAAGCTCTCATACCTTGGGACGAAGCACCACCGGGAATCGTGTATAAAGCAGTTGGAAACGTATAAAAGAGCATCGATATAGAAGGGGCCATATATGGTCTTCCCGTGTCCTGTTATTGATGCTGCGACTGCTGGAATAGGCTGAGAAATGGCTGCTTCTCTTCGAAAAACCAAACTCCTTCCCCTGTTCGCCCGCCCCGTTCGTCTGTTATGCTTACCAAGCGAAGTTCTCTGCTGGAGATGCCACTCTAAACAAGCCGCGGGTTGTCCTATGCGAGAACGTTCGGTTTACCCAATACCCAAATGGCAAGTAGGCATGCAGTTAGCATGCATACACATTCTGCAGGGAATGGATGCGTATGGGGTTACCCTAAGGCCTTTTGATGACCTTCCTTGCCTAGAGAGACTCCTAGACCGACTCCATTATCGTCGAACCCTCAATTACCCGCTTCTAGAGCCATGCCTACCTACCTAACTACATAAACAATTACTAAGTGACTAATAAGGAGGCCTAGGTCTCGAAGTAGCCCCGAAGGGTTCCAAGGAGTAACCCCCAAGCGAAGGACGGAAGCAGGGTTTGCGGCGGAAAAACATCCATGTGCACACCGCTGCTCGTTCGGTTTAAGTCCACTGCTTACTCACACGGGACCGGGGCGGGATACACGAAAGAGCGGTGCTCTGGAGAACAAGGGGAGCCGGGGGCGATGGTGATGGTTGGCCTTTTCCGCCTCAGGATGCCATGGGGATGCTAGCTGGCTTTCTCGCCTCGGGTTGGTGGTGTCCTCGTAGGCTATTCGCGATGGAGACGCCTTGGGAGGTCTGCACCCCGCGTCGGATATGCCGGGATACCAAGCAGTTAACCAGCGGAAAGGTGGCGGCCGGTCGAGATCCTCGATGATAGATTAAGAATCTGCTAGTGTATAAGTTCTCGCGCAGCAGACACGTCAGTCATGCCCTTTTTTCCTTCTGTTCAGAGGCCTTGGTCGCAAAGGGGCTGGAAGGTTGCTCGCCGCCGTTCCACCACATGGCGGCTATGTGGTAGTAGCGACCGCTCGAATAAACGGACGAGGGGACGAACAGACCTATTACCTACTTCATCAGGTCCGGTACAGCTACCCCTAGTTGGCGTGTAGTTAGGAGGTACTGCTGACTCGGATACGTCGCTTCCATCTATCGTCCTATCGGCGGTCGGAGACCCTTGGCTAGGCCACTCAGCATGACGCAGCTGCTACTCCCACCAACGACAATGGCGATGCATCTACGACAGTGATGGGGGTTGGGCGTACACTGGCACGCGATAGAACACGGCTTAAGCTCTTATTGGTGATATAACTACAAGAAAGTCTTTCTAGGCGTGGCTTGACGCACACCTAACCTACCCTCCTGTACTGTTGAAAGCTCCCAAGTAGCCAGCCCCTGAATAGATAACCGACGTGGTCAGACATATCTGTCGTAGAATACCCAAGTGTCTACCTTACAGCAACACAACCCGGCTCGGAAGCATCAAGCTGTCAACTCATCCACAGCCGTACAGCTTTAAGTGGTTTGTCTCTACATAAGTTCTCCTTCCCGATTCGACTGGTCCACACACCCAATTGAGATGAAGTAGACTTCTCGGGTCTCCATGCAACCAGAACTACGAGCACAACAGAATGCGCCGTTGAGGCTGGCCGATTGTGTAGGGAATGCCTTATACTCCCGGGCTGAAGATCGCCCACTGTTCTCCCAGCGACTAGATTAGGAGGTCTGCGTTGGCATCCCTAGCCAACCTCCCTAGCGGGAACCGCGGTCGCCGTAGCCAAGAGGGATCTCTCTTAACGCGCCCGTTCTGGCAACGCTAACCGTCTTCCCCGGTCCGGACGCCCCATGACACTGGCCTAGCGGATCACAGAACAGCGTGTCGTGTTTATCATCTCAACGTGCCCAGAAGCTCCAACAGCAGGTACGGGTACCGGCAAGGTACCCAGCCCAGCCGCGCGTTCCTTGCGTTCCGGACACCATCGCTCCTTCGCTGGGGCCATCTACCGTGTGGAGCACAGCCCGCTCAGCACCGACCTCTGGGCCGTCGCTCCACATTACACGCGCGGGGGATCCGGCCGGACCTCTCGGAAGGATCTGGGGCAACGCGCGCGGCATCAGCACCCTGACCGGCTCTCTCTGATGTGCCAAAATACACTTTCGTGGCTTGCCGGAACTCTCGTCGTGAAGTGACGCCCCTGTCAAGGATGTCAATCCTCGCCTTGCCGAGTAACTCAAGTCCGCCTTGGAATAGCATCAGTCGAGGGTCGCTCTGATGCCCGGCAGGATAGGGTGCCTTGCCTGCTAGATGGATGTATCACGTAGTATCTGATCTCTAATTTAACACCGTGAAAGAATGTTAATTGGCTGACACGTCTAGGTCATCATTCATGCCGGTATTGTCTGTCCCAGTCTCAGAGCTGAATGAAGTCGGGGGCGCGCCTCTTCAGCTTCATCAGCGGTAGCAATGAGACTAGCTCAAGGTGATGCAGAAAAGAGAGGCAATACCTTGTCTAGATTCGATAGACGGTCTAGTCTACGCGCCCATCCGCGATTCTCCGATGCGCACCGCGTCAAAGCCAGAGTGTTGCTTCCATTATCTTTAGCGCTCCCCCTTTCTACCTCTAAATAAATTCTAGGCACACGGAAATTCCAGCGAAATTCGATGCCGATCGTCTATGATCTTCTCCAAGCCTTGCACATTCCAGGGTTCCGGTTTTCTTCTAGGCCAAGCCCACGTTTCTCAGCTTCAACCACTGCTGCGTCCAATCAACTCTATTGCACCTATATATCGTAGTCCCCATCCCGTAGTGGTTCGTACCGAGCGCCACAAAATCCCAGGAGGTGTCGCGGCCCTCTTCCGCAGTCGCGGCCCTCTTCCGAAGTCGAAGGCCCGTTGACGCACGCGACCCGCCAGGCCGGTTTTTCGTTTTTAACCTGCCGGCGGTGGCTTCAGCAATAGAGTTCTCACGTAACCTCCCACATGGGCGTTCCTGGGCTGGCGACAAGTCGACCGATTAGGAACCGCGACGGCGGTAACTGAACAGCACCCCCGTCGCCGCCGCCGAATGGGCGAGATGAAGAAAACCTAAAAATTGCTTTCCATGCATGTGTGTATGCACACAAACACGTATCGCTGTTTCGTACGACCGACGCCCTTTTCCATCCCGTCCAGTCTCATCTCATGTCATCTCACACCGCACCGCACCGCACCATATATTCGGGGAATGAGTAGGATAGGTGGGTAGGTAGGTAGGTCCCTGGTAAGTCCGTTTGAGGTATCTGCAACATGCGTGCGCATGAACCTCGGTCCCCGAGAATGTCCCCTACGGAGGGCGTCATTCTTTCCGACGCCTCGTACGTGTGTTCCTACGAAACGGTGAGCGAAGGAAAGGGTAGCTTCGGAGTGTGGTCGCACAATCACACATGGCACCTACATGCATAAGTACATATAACAAATCCGTCCACACACACACACCCCTGGGGAGATACATGGTTACCTAAGTGATTAGTAAAAGCGATTCCAAAACAACCAGGCCCATTCATTCGCTCGATGCGGCGTGCGTCCCTTTCCTTTCAGTCATGCGCTTGCTGAACTCGGCCTTGCCTTAACAGCCAGCCCAGCTTCAGCCGGGGTGAAGGAATATATCTTGATAGCAACACGTCATTCACGGGGCTGGGGCTTGTCGTCTCGTCTAACTAGCTCCTGGGGGGAGGGGAGTCGCGCTATCATCATCAACTTCGAACGACACCATGACCTTCGCAATAATGTATAATGCCTACTGCTAGCAGGCGACGCCCGGCCTAATAGCCTGATGTGGCAGCCGTATGATCCATCACCTCGCCCCCTTGATTGTCCCTACTGCGTGAACCCGAGCTCGCACATATAGGGCAAGTATGTTAGGAATGCATTGTACTCACCGTGGGGAAGGATGATTCGGATTGCTCGGGCAATCTGAGTTTCATGAAGTCTAGGCAGGGAGAGGGAGGAGGGGTGTGGAAAGATTAGCGCATCGCGAGGCACGTGGGCACATCTTCGGCCTCCTCGTCGCAGGGGTCTTCGGACGTCCGATTGGCAGGCCAATGGTGGATAACAGAGGGATCCGGGGAAGAAAAACGCCCACCATTTCCCCGCCGACAGCAGGCCTAGGCACCGCTGCCGTATCGCATCGTACGTTGTAGAGAAAAGAAAGACCCGCGTATACGCAGGCATATCGTATCTATACACGAAGGTACGAAATAGTATCGACCCTATCAATACTAGCCGTACCCTCTGCTTTAGGGGATCCCAGTATAGACTAGATCTACGCTTTCTTGGTGAATTCTCGTTTTAGATCATCGGTCCCGTCAGTTATCGTAATGCCGGGACCGAGAGCCCTTCGACTCGGACATAGCGGCCGCACATGAAACCGCTGCGCTGGGCTCCTCAGATGCATGGAACTTTCCGATTGAGGCCTGCTACTCGTCGGTACTAAGCAGAGTAACACTAGCAGGAGCGCAGTGCATGGGGTGTGCGTGTGTATGTATGTGTGTGGCTCAAGGCAGCAGGAACAGACAGCGTTTCATAAGCACAGGACTTTTAAGCTGTGCCGCACGGGTCGGCCGCTCGGTACCTATATTGAAGACTATTATCCTAAATACAAAGGAGGTATTCGTACGTAGGTACGTATATACGCGTGGCAGAATCAAGCAGGCATATGCGTCTGCAGGTTCCAGCCAATTTTGTCATCTCTATATGCGGTTCGCAATGGCCAGATATAGTTCTCGGGGGGCAAGCTGACTAAAATGGCTCATAGGCCTCGGGTTCGCAGTTATTAATAAAAGCTACTGCCAGCTAATCAGAAAAGACATGGAGGTCGTAATTCATTCAGCTGCGACACAAGGGTTTATGTATGTGGTCAATGACCCCCCAGGAGCGGCTGAGGATGGAGGAAGGGAGGCGCGCCGCGATAGCGCCGAAAGGGGTATGCCAGACGCGGGGGCCATGGCGGCAACTAGATAAACACTGGTTCCAACGGCTACGGGTCATCCGCGGAGGACTAGGGTGTTGCCGTCCCCGCCGTCGGCGCCGCCTGTCGAGAGTCCTCGGTGAGAGAAAGAAATCGTTTGAATGTTGCACTCACACGGAGCGGGTTAATGGGTCAACAAGGACTAGTCCGCAGCTTGGAAAGAAGGGCGCAGAAAAAGCGGGCGGAGGAAGAACTGTACCGCACCGTGCTGTGATGTTAGGTATGCCTTGTTGTGCGCAGCGCGGCCGGATCTGGAAGACAGTCGAGTAATAAGTCACTTGTCACTTGCGCATGGGTATATATTATGTGGGCAGTTGGCGATGGTTTCTGCCCCCATCCTGCACACCTGCCTGCCTACCATAGGTAACCTATGTAGAAGAAGGCCATATGACTTGGGCGGATACCTGACCATGAACGCGCAATCAAGGGGGAAGAAGATCATTGGAACGGACTTCTCGGTCTAGGCTGGCATTGCCATTATGTGATCTCGTTAATGGGCCCCCGCTCTGAGTATTGTTCTCCCTCGCTTGTATGCGTGCATTTGTCGTGTTGGTAGTTGGTCCTGCCGTTGCCTTCGGCTATCGGATATCCAGCGATCCCACGGACGGCTGCGGCGAGCGATTCTCGGGAATCATGCTAGGGTGCTGGCAGTTCGTTAGGCGGTGATAAGGTTGACCTGTTAGAGGGACTATTCCACCCGGGGCATGTCCGCGTCTGCGTCCTCGGGTTTATCTCACATCGCATTAACCTAGCAGAAGTAATACTCGTTACTATAGGAGCGACCGGAGGCGAGGTTAATCGAGGTCATCGGGTGATCCTGTGATTTCAGGATCTGGACTATGGGAAGACCCCCTGCTTTTCAAATCGCGAAGTCACGGACAGGTCAATGGATATCTTCCCTCTACCGTACAATGAGGGAGGATGGACTGGCTATCTGTAACATTTTTGCGATGTCCAGTGGCTTAGGGATAGCTGGCATATCATTTCCAGCATTTCATCAAGTGTGCACTCTCGGATGCCCGAACATTCAAGCAAGCTTCTGACGTAATAACCCGAAAGTGGTTCGGGGAGTCTCTGCCTATGGTCATGCGTCCCTGACATGTCGTGAACCAGTAACGGTGGAGATGGTACGTGATTAGGTCCATCACGTGAAAAGCCACAGTCCATGCGAATGAATTAGACAGCAAGCCTTCATTGGATCCGAATACGAGACCGACGCGATAAGGCAAGGCTAACAATGCTCTGTCGTTTCAAGAATCAACACTGCTTTCTACCAATATTGCATCGTAGATTTGTTACGGAGGCAACCCATCACTCAAGACACGTGCCGTGTTTATTTACTCAAGCTGTCTTAAAGTGGAGGACTAGTTTGGAAAATAGAATCACCAGCATGCAAACAATTCGCTTTGGTAACGAGCTTCGCGACGAGCGAATGCTCTCTCGTCTCGGATCTCGACCCCGTGGGACACTACGTACCAGCTTCCTGAAGAGTTCACAGGAATATAAGACCGGCCTGGAATGGTGGGTGGGGGCCAATGCCTTGGATACATGTGATTCCGAGAAGTTCTACGGAGTCTGCTCGATGTCATCGGGCTGTTGTGTTGTAAGTGATCGCTATCTTCAAGAGTGCCAGGCTTCAACGCTCCTGCAAGACCTGTTTGAAAGGGTAGACATGCCCAACAGGAACAACGTAATAGAAGATAACGTGATAGGTAGAGTCTCATTCACTACTGTGAACACCCGTTGGGCGAAGTATCACCGAAAGATATATCAGCCATGCCGAAGAGCTTCTTAAGGGGGTCCTCCGAGATGGGTGCTTGCTCATTTAAAGACTTATCCGCCAGTAGGGCTGAACAGATAGTAGTCCGAGACTGGGCTCCAACTACGATAGGCCGCCCCTAGAGGTTTTTCTGACTTGTGTTGGGCGTATGACACAAAGCTCTTCTCAGCGGCGAAGCGGCCCGCTCGTCCAGGATTGGCCACCCCGAATTCATCAGTGGCGCCCACAGAAGGATCTCTAGAGCTTGTTGTCAGTATCGAGATATGCCACTTGAATCTCTTGACTATCATACTGGCTTTGGCGACCTGCCCGATGGTGCCAAGAACAAACCTAGGCTTCGCCTTCGAAGGTACACACCTAAGCCTGAAAGAGCTGGAGTCTATGACGGGCTCATAGTTGGTGGTTCTAGACCCTTTGAGAAACATACTTAGATATGACCCCAAAACAAGTTGTCAGAGACAGTGTAAAATCATGGTCAATATTGTAGTGGTTCATGCTTCTATCCCATGCTTGATTTAGATGTCCGTTTCCTCGTCTTTAAGGGGTCGGTGCTGGGAATTCAACCTCTCTACGGCCCCTATCGCGAAGGTGGTATACTTGCCTAATATAGGTTTGCACCGTAAGTAGTGCTGTTTGACATTGTTGCACAACAGTACGCCCTCTGAGCCGCAATAATGCATTATTGCGGCACAGAGCGTTGTTACGGAGTCATTTCAAAAGGCCAGCCATACACGTCACTCCATAGCTATTCAATAATTATCGAATCAGAAGGTATAACGCTAGGCTCCTTTGATACAGCACTCACATCATGCCCTTCAGGGGGCGGTATCATAGCCATGCGCCATACCATCGCGGTCGAGAAGGAGCGATGTACGATAAGAAATCTGCTCGGCTGAACGCTGGTTTTGAGGACAATGATACGACAGGCTAGTGAGGTCAATTTGACGTGATCGTGCAAGCCATGACGTTATGCCATTGAAACGGCTTCTTGACCTGTTAGCGTCAGACGAAAAGCAGCGGCGAACTGAGGGCAGGATTGCGGTTTTCGTCTGTGGCAGGAAACACAGTATGGGGCTAATGATCCCTTGCCAGGCCATAGAAACGGGAGAAGAGACCGTAGAGCGTGTCGAGGGGACGGTATAACGAAAAGTGTCCTGCCGCCAAGATTTTTCCGTGTCTTGGTTCGTCGGGCTGCAGAGCTCGGGACCGCATAGCAACAAGCCTTGTGGCCGAGTGAGCCATCATGAAGTCGAGCTACCGGGTGAATGACAGCCATCCACGAAGCAATGCAAGATCGGGAGGAAGAAGATCGCATGAAAGGCAAAACGTCGTACCGATGATGGTATTGTATGAACCAACGAATGAACGAATGAATAGGTCCATAGCTCTTCCTAAAGGTATATGGATGGGTCAATTAATTGACTTAGATCTGTGTGTTCCGTTGCATTGCAGATATACCGCCCGCAGTGCCGACCGCCAGTCGCCCATAGAAGAGGTTGCATACAGACTGAAAGACCCCTGCAAAGAGCGGTGGACATCGTACGGTGGTCGCGCCTGCAGTGCTTCGCCTCAAGAGACCCCCTCCACTGGACCCCCGCAGATTCTTGAAGTACGGGCGCTACAGATTGAAGTACGTACATGTGTATGTGTACGCAGAAAGTGCACGCCGCATCTGTGTGCCATACAGTCTGCATCGATATTGCGTTCCAGATGTGTTAACAAAAAGAGCCGAGAGACATAATTGATAGCGAAACGTCAACACCTGAGCTAGTTTCCGACATACAAACCCTTACCTACGTACTAGGTACATGCAGAGGGACGTAATATCTTAAGAGTCCTTCGAGATCGTGTAACCTTATGTACGAATACCAACATATCTGAAAGAGTTTCTGGAAGCACAAACGAAATCTAAGTCCTCAGTACGTAACCAACCCTACTGATACTACCCCGAGTAGGCAAAGCAGACTGGGTAGGTATTTGAAGAGCTACTATGGTCGATCTGCAATAGCTCTTACGTAGCTGATGAGGCGGATAGCATCTTGAACTTGCCTCAGATCGTCCATTCAGCCTGCGAAACCACTCCTGCTTCGCCCACACAAACCCCCCCCCCACCCGGGGCTACTGTCAATGAGGAAGCTGCGAATCCTTCCGCCGCAGACCAGGAGGAAGCGATAATTCAGATGCGCGACGTTTCTAGCATCTAAAGGTACTGAGGCAATATTCGGAAGTCCGTCGTTATAAACGCGATACAGATGCGTTACGTGACCGTTTTCATTGGGAGGTTTGTTCATTGCATTCTGTGGACCCAAATGTGCAGCGGTTAAAGTAGCCAGACTGCCAGTCCGCGTGGACTGTCTGTCATAGGGTTGCAATCAAAGGTAACAGACGGAGGTCCACTGTCATGTACAGGCATCTGGCGGCTCTGGCAGGAGTTCGCGAAGACGTCACATGCATCCTGGTCTGTCGAGCGCCTGGGGTTTCTATGATGAATAATCCAGATCTAACTATGCGCCTGGGCATAGAGTGACTTGGAGCTTGGCAATGGTTGCTCTCGTACGAAGTACATACACAGAGATATCGCAGTTAGTGGCATACAAGCCCCATATCTTAAAGTCGCTGGTTTGACTAGATGACATATTGGATTATGTTGCAAAGCACCAAAATCACTAGATAAGAGACCCATCACATACCACAATACTAAAGTCGATGGAGGTCATCACGTAACAGAAATCGTACGAACTTTAACCCCTGAGCTATTTGCGCTCGAACCAGAAGCTATATGGCGGATACCATACCTATGTATCACTTCCTAATAAATTGTATGGCGAATACATAAGGAAGCCATGCGCCAATCCTACCTTACGGTTGAGGAAAAACGGTGCTTGTATAGCACTAGCTGCAATAATCCCTGGGTGTTGTAGATGCGACTGTTTGATAGCCGGCTCTGTCCCGCATTGGACGCTTCGCAGTCGTCCTCGGCATTCGCATCATGCTCTGATCCCCGAAAAAGGAGACATGCCGTTTGAGCACGTATTCGGCGACCTTACATAACTGACATGGCAACGGCGCGTGAACGAGGAGGAGTTCTGGGAGATGAGGTTCGTTTCGGGGGCTGGACATGAAGCCCAGATACGCCATTGTACCTTCACTATCCAGACATGTACCTGTTTATTATGTAGTATCAAATCCTAAGCGATATGCCGCTGGCGGCCACATGACCAAGCAAGCCAGATTCCAGAACCAAGCAGCAGGCAAAATGTGCCTATGAGTATCCTTTCCAAAGCGTCCCTACGCAGCGAGAAGGTCAATATGCGCGAGCAGCACCATTTCCGAATTTCTGCCTATGACGATTAGCAGAAGGCAGAAGTACGATCTAGCGACTCGTCAAGGATGCATTTGGGCCTCTCGATTCGCGGATTCGCCTTTCTTTGCTGGGTTTCATTTCAGTCACCTCGGGTACGCTAACCTTGGGAAGTTAAGTGTGGGTCACCCGCTTCTCCTAGGCAGTATGGGCGATGCAGGGCTGTCTTCGATAAAGGCAGCACTGAGTCCATACGTTGCTGCTCTTGTATGCACTGTACATAGGGTGGTCTGGCGGTTCAGCCCTATGGAACACCACATGATGTGCGCCCGCGGCGGCGACACCGAAAGGGTGTGCTCAAGCCAACGAGACACTGCATGTTCTGCATAGCGATTTTGTAACCATGGCTAAATCGAAAAGCCGTAATGCATCGCAGTCAGGTAGACCGCCGGATCCAAGCCCATGCAGAAACGTGGGAGGATGAATAGTAGGCAGGTAGCTTGAGGCCTAGAGCGGCCATGGCGGCGTAGGTAGGGCAATTGATTGCGATCCTAGTACCAGGTAGGCAGCTCTAGTGGGACCCCGAACCTGAACCTGGACCCTGAGCCGTGAATCGATGCGGTAGTTCGTTCGGCACTGGTTCCTAAAGCGTACAGCTACATCCGAAAAGTGCCCACATCCATTTCTGTGATAAGGGGTTAGCGTGGGTTGCACAGAAACATACATACACAGTACTTCGTACCCAACCCACATGTAACCAGCTGCCTCAAGCCGCCAAGAACAGCTGAGTATATTCATACAGTCCACCTGTGTCTCCATCCGTCGAGGAAAATAGAACGGAGTTCATGTGTTAGGGAACTTAGGCTTGGGAAAATACACCGATAAACCCCAGGCAGACAGCGAGAATGCTGCGTAACAAGGGGATATACTTCACATTTCCCGCAGTGGCATGATGACTCTCCCAATCGCTCATCTTCAGCCCTATGACAGGTACCCACGGCGTCGTGCAGACGGTTAATGAATAATAAGTGTGCGTACGTAAGGACCTTATTCAGTACCCAGCTGCGGTTTAAGGGCGGGTAGCCGGCTTGGCATTTCCAACCGACAGGTAACGCATGTTTCTGCTGCGGGAGATGACATGGAAGCTTTCGGCCTTCGGTGCAACGACATCATCGGGGCATGTCGTCGACAACTCCCAAGGGCGCGCAGATGCGTCGCGTATACTGTGCAAATGTTAAAGGGCGCCCGTCTACGGTAGTCACCGAGGATGCATTCATTGCCAATATTGCGGTCGGGCGACTGACTCATTTCAAGACGAGCTGTTGGTCAACCTCTATCCCACAACGCTTTTCTTATGTAGCTACATGTAGTCACTGACTAGTTGCACAGATCGGGTCAGGGCCGCCATTCGTAGTGACAAGACCTATGGTACCTACATGAGGAACAACACCTCGCGCGGGGTCTACTTTAGTAGCGTACATCTACAGGGAGAAATGATGAACTCCACAAAAGTCACATACGCGAGATAAGGTGAGTATGTAAGTATTCTTGAAGAGGCGCTGTACTCACTTCGGACTTGAGCGCGTTCCGACACCACTCGGATTACTGATCTAAACTACAGTTTCATTACCTCGCTTGGCTAGCATTGCTATTGAAACTGATTGCGGCGATGAGGTATCCTTTTTTCTCTTTGGGTAGGTGATATGAGGTAGCTTTCCTCCTAGGACCGGGTACAGATTCTCCATGCAATTAAAATCATCCGACCTTGTGTACCTAGGTATGTAGATAATTTTCGGGACAGGGGTCGCTTTAGCAGAGGACCAAGGCATATGGCCCTCCGGTCATATGCGATGTTACCATTATATTGCAGTTTGGGTCATTAATAAGTGCTCTGTTAATGGATTTTAATCGTGCTGAACCGTTGATACCCTGTCCCACTCACCTTGAAGAGTCGTCTACCTACTGACCTAGCTCCAATATCTCCTAACATCGTTGGTCTGGACGCTACGAAGCCACGTAACCAGCATGAATGATAGCAGATCATAAATAAACAAATGAGCGAACCAGTGCATAAACCTTCTACCACGATAATTCGACAGCTATAGTAGTGGCCTCGGGGCTGTCCTCGAGATACGCGATATCCTCCTTAGCCGATAAGTTCCCCAAGGCTCCCTAAGAACGGAATTAAGGGGGTAGACATTTAATTCCGAGCGTGCCAATCCGAACTCCACACGCTGATGCGTCGATCAAGAGGAATCAACTCCAATGATTGGTCCCTTGCTTTCTTGTTCTGATGCCAACACCCTATACGGAGAAATGTAGAATTATTAACTTGAGTTTTCCCCAAGAGTAACTTTCGTACGTAGTCGTTGTCAGGGCTTCGATGTCAACGTCCTGGCTCTTTCTGCGTATATCCCAAGCCATGGTTAAACCTCCGCCGTTGAGATTCGTTTTCAAATCCGAGGTAGCTCGACCTCGCTTTCGTTTCAATCCCACGTAGAGAATTGGGGGCGTGGGTGAAACTGCGGGGGGGGGCGGGGGGAAGCTTACTTCGTACATACGCCTACGGTTCCAATACCAAAGTACCACTGTTGCTAGGTGGTGTAGATCATTCCCCCATACGCTAATCGGGCTATATCACGTCCGCCGCTTTTCACGACGAGGAGTAGCAGACCGAGCGCGCTTATACCCGAACTGTCCCATGCGGGCATCGCCGTACGCTGTAGGGAAGGCCAAAAGAACGTCGTTCTCACATCTGGTAGGCCTAGAACGCAGTAATGATATGTCCGACGTTACAAGATATATCGATAGTCCCCCAACCTCGATTACGACAGGTTGGTACCCCAGGATCAAAAGGAAAGATAACCGAGCAATTTATTGTACACATAGGTAGCTATGATCTAGTTGTCGGTTCCCACACGGCTTGAAGCTCTTATCGAGTCTGTCCTATTCGAGAATCCGAGCTCTTTGCTGCTCGCTGCTGAGTAACCGGACAGAGATGCATCAAGCACACCGAGACAACTACTGTAGTCACTCGGAGAGTCATAATGAGTCCTTCACCCCCTCAAACGGGGAATCTGCAGCACTTTGCGATCGGGGACAGCTCTCCTGCCTGCGATCCCGCTCTTCCGTCGGTTCGAAGCTGCCGAAGGATAGCTTTGCATCATGATGCGCAGACTGTAAGGCAGTGGTATGCTTTATAAGCGGAAACGGAGGGGGTCTTTTTACTCTGGGATCTCGCATGGTAGACCAGTCTCGAGAATTCATGGATCATAGGGGTGGTAACCAATAATCTTGCCCGAGGGAGAACGCCACGCAGCTACATCCTTGGTAAAACCGGCGCAGGGAGCGGTGCTGTCCTCTCCATCGGGAGGCGGCATGCGACGTGAGAACTTTAAATATGAGATTTGGGGGCACGCCCTGTACCGTTCGCGAGCTCCTACCCGCACGGAGGTGCGGTGCCATCTATGTGTTGTTGTAGGTCCCAAGCTTCTCGCGTCAGCACCCAGTGCGCTGGGTAAAGACGACTCGCCTTAGGCTAACGGAGCATAACAATAGCCGCGCTGGCCCAGCCCCATCTTGTACCGCTCTACTTACATACGTACTGGGAGAAGCGTAGACTAGGTAGCAAGACACTCGCTTCACATCAAATAGGAGCTCAGGTAGTCGAGGCTGAGAACCGGCCTAGAGACTGGCGGAGCATGGTCCCGCACAACCGCGCCTCACCAGCTGGTCGCTATGGCGAGATAACTCTTGGCACCCCTTGACTGCCGAGTCTAGAATATGCGCCAGAGAGGGTCCTGACTGTATGAAGCGCTATCTCTATACAGTCTCAGAATCCAGAGAACGGCGTTGCTCGAGACAGATTCTAAAGACATTTGCAGAAAAAGAGACTCCAGACTCGCTATCAAAAGCGATACCAGCCAAGGTGGGCTGGCGTCATCTCCCCTATCTGTTCTTGAGTGGCTAGATATTGTCCATATATTCAGGATCCTGTTGAGACCTCCCACTCTCTAATTAGCCTCTCCTTTGTCTCTTGAATACTAGCATAGTCGACATTAAACACAGATAAGACACGATGCAACGTGATATGGCCGCTAGTTGCTAGAGGGAACAACGACTACATACATAGCCACACATCCATGGCTTGGCTCTGAAGAGTACGGTTATCGCAATTAGGTTGCTTCAATGCATATCAGAGGGCGGACTGCAATGAGGAGCTGCTGTCGAGACCATCAAAGACTACCTAAGGGACGCAGTAGCTTCCAAAGTTCCATCCACACTTTAGATTGCTCCGATATTACTGGTCCGGACCGGCCCAACATCGGCATGGCTATATACCTAATGTGAAATAGGGCTGGAAATGGCACAGCTGGCCTGTCTGGTAATGTGCCTGATTGGACCCTATAATTGGAGGGGGGCCAGAGCTGTATGCAAGTGCTGCTGCTGAATAGGACAGCGTTAAACATACATAGGTACTGGTGCATTGTGATTGGGCTTCGCATTTAGACCATCTACTAGAAATATGAATACTGTGGGATTAAAAAAGAAATGCATTTCACGACTGATTCTACATTGTGTATGATACCAAAGGGACTTAAGGGGAATTGCCTGGGAATTTATGGTTTTGCATCTCCGTCCGTGTTCCCCCAAACTCTGAGTTCCTTGACTACCTGCTTAATACAAATAACGCACACAGTAATTGTTGTATATCGATCCGCGTGAAGCCCCTTGCAAATCGTACCTCATTGGGGAGCGAACTGAAACATGCTGACCTGGGGAGGAGCTGACAGACACGCCTCAAAGGACCCCAAAGGTTCAGGAACAATTCTGTTGCGTTGCCAAGAGGTCCCGAAAACACGTTTCCTCACCCCCAGATACCACGCTGCCTCGTTGGGGCAGCGCATAGAGTTCTGAGATGGGCAACCAAACGCCGTAAGCATGGAAGGAAGGAGAAATAAAGAGTACCAACCGGCGACTAACAACCCCGGTCTCGCCCCATTGATTGGCCAGCCCTATTATCCGGCCACTAAGGGCATGCGGGAGGGTCGCTTGGTAATAGCCAGCCCAAAAATAGAAGGATTGGTAAAAGCACGTGCGGGAGTACTGGCTACATTGCACCCGCGAAGTGGACCACAGCCAGCACTGAGCTTCTCCGGGGTGTGGCGGCCAGCAAGAGGTCTCAGGTACTTGATCGGCAAAGCTGGGGGCCGTATAGGATTCTTCTTCGCATCCTCTACATCAATCACGGTTGGTGGCCAGCTAGATAGACTATATCCTATGGATCTAATGTCCGATTATTTTTGGACTGCGTACGCACCACAAGCAGACATCCATCCATCTATCAGATGGAAAAAAACGCTCCCCAATTCCCGCGCTGGCTTATCGAAGCTCCACTCCGCCATCTCCTTAGCCTGTGGTCCCTGGGAGGATCCCGCCCTGCCCCTTGGACCGTTACGAAAAAAGAAACAGAAAATTACGCACCAATCGACTTACTCTGTTGATTGTGGAGGTTGAAGTGTGCCCAGAGGAGGATGTTATTTTTTTCGCTGCCATTCTTGGCTCTTGGTTCTGGATTGCGTACCCGTGCCGTGCGCCAATCAGAGCGCTCGAACGGTAGATAGTTGTCGCAAGATACGGTTGCATCCAAATCCCACCTGACCCAGAACCACGCAGGAAGAATAGGGCATGCTTTTTCTCTGCGGGTCAGTGGAAGCCGATGAATCAGCGATAGGCATACAATGAAGCCGCATTTTACGTTACCAACGTGAAGCGCGCGACTCGACAGGTTCGTTAACTGTGACAGATCGGCATAGCATAACTTTAAGCCTCGACAATTCAATGTTAGTAACGGCTTCGGTTCTGATTGTGCGAAGCGGGGAGTATGGGACCCAGGCAGGGCATGAATGCAGATTCTTCCCTAGTGGATGTCCGTCGTTCGTTCGTTGCTCTATTCCCGGCGTGACTAGATAGAAATGCGCAGGTACTCATCTCCCGCCCGCTTAAGTACCCCTCACAATATGTCTCGCAATATGATACCAGAAGTAAGTTTTGAAACGTTTCCCAGATAGGGAAATTCAAGTACTATTCATGGGACCGGGACAAGGGTATCCATCGCAGCAATTTTAGGCTTATGAGCTGAGAGTCATTCCACGGGTAAGGCGAAGCGATCCTTCCCGGTGCTAAATCATTAGTGGAAGCACGGCACTGGTCAGATTACGCTGCGGACGTTGCAGAACTTCTGCTACCCCCGCCTCTTTTGTTCTGTTTTCCGGAACCAAACGTCAATATCCAATGCTGTTTAACGATCAATAGTACCTGAGGTCAAGACGGCTCCTACATAGCAATTGTTCGCGCCGTTGGATGCGTAATGATGCGTGCCGTACAACGGCATCCCCCAGATTAGATTCAGCTCCAACTATGCTCAGTTGTAGGCTTAGAAGTCGATCAAAGCATGTAGTATTCCTCTTAAAGTTAGCTGGTGTCCCCAAATAGCCTACCAGCCCTATTCGAGTGGAAGTGCCGCCGCTCTGATCGATAGGGCAATAGGCTGCCATCTAAAAGTACAGTACATACGTACGCTAGCGTTACAGGGTACCTTATGTAGTGAAGCGGGCAGAAGCCTGAGCCTAATGGCCGGCCGGGCGCGGAGTTAAAGTTAGCGAGCAGCAGCGGATGTGACTGGAACAGCGGACGCACCCCTCCACCTACTTGACTTCTGAAAACTCAGTGAAGAGGTATGAGGAATGAATGTGCGACCAGCACTACCTCCAGCACCAGAACCAGCACCAGGATAGCGGGTGTGATGTATTGCGAGCTGTCTCGTACAGGTTGTTGTAGGTACTGTAGTGTACTTTTACAGAAAGTTCCGCTAGTCAAGGGTCCGCCCAGGGGGGAGGGGGGCCGCAGGGGTGCATCGGGTGCGATCGCCCGCCACAACCTGCTGCTGTCTTCGTCCTTGGGTACTAGGTATTATTCACACTGGGCTCCTAGGACATGTGCAGGCAGGGTAACACACCAATTCCCCAAAAGGCGGCCATGGATGCCATGCGGAATTCCGCCATCCCGACCCTGCCTCGCACTGAGATGCCTTCCCAAGGGCCGAGTCCCCATGCGAGCGGTGTACCCCATGCATGCAGCTGCATGTGGTACGTAGTTCCTTCATGTCATACCCATGTACCAAGAGCCGTGGTGGGCAAGGGGGGCTCTCGACGCAGGACGTACAATGTACACTTGGACCGTCGACGCCTCACTCGTATATTGGGGGGGTGTCGATGGCTTAGAGCTCTCTGTTGTAGTATATATTATCTTCTCTTCCCCCGCCTCCTAAGTCGTGATCTGTCGGTTCCGTTCGTCACCAGACTAAGCATCTAACATCTTCTCTACTAAGAAGTATAATCCACATATATAAAGCTGCTTGTCATATCTTGATCTGAACATCACATCAGTGGGCCCAGTGGATGTCTTCCGCCCCGATCTTCGCAATGTCTCAACATCAGTACGCATACGCTACTATGCCGCCGCCGCGGCAGTATTCGGCGCAGGGGACCAGCAGTGCCTTCTCCAGCTCTGCCAACCCCGATGAAGACTGGACCAAGATCTCAGACCTCGCCGAGCGCAGGAGGATACAGAACCGCATCGCACAGCGTAACTACCGTGCGTCATACAGATTTCCGAGATAGGCGTAGGACACGGGGCTAACAGTCCTTCTAGGCAAGAAGCTCAAGAGGCGCTTGGAAGATCTGGAGAGGCGCGCCGGCACGTCAGATGGATCCACGTCCGGATCCGAGAAGCAAGCCCAGCCGACCACCCGCAACACCAAGAAGACAACCTCCGCCAAAGCCCAGAAGCCCTCTACAGCTCCCCAGAAGCCCGTACAACCGCCTCAGTTCACGCCGCCTATGCATCCGGAGGATGAGCTGCTCTTCGCTTCCGCATACGACGACCGAGAGCGCTCACACACACCTCCCTATATCACCTACTCGTCATATCCTCCGCCTGACGAGATGCTCTTACCGCCCTATGGCACCGCTCAGCCCTATCACCCCATGACGACAGCCGAAGGTTATCCCAACTACATGGCTACAACCACTGTCCCCTGTACCCTCCCGTCCATGACGCACTTCTCCGACGCGATCAAGAGGGAACCGTACCCCCACGAGGAGTCGATGTCCCCCTACATAAACTATGGCTACGTACATGGGATGACTCCTAGTCCCTACGACCAGCACAACCCTCATGTGAGTCACGTACGCGGAAAACTTCCACACCGAGAACCCCGTAGCTGAACGGTGAAAATTCAGACACCACCTCTCTCACATTCGTTCGACCACTCGGCAAACTGCTCAGAATCTGGCTACGAGTATCCAACAACGCCTCTGTCGATGCCGGCGTCTCCGCCATGCAACTAGACTGAAGGAAAAGGGGTTCGCATGGCGGGAATGCCACTTGACGGCGGCGGGCACATGAGGCCTGGACGGGATTTTATATACATATACAAACGGCGCCATATTGCGGCAAGGCGAAGTGCTCGACTTGAAGGGTATGGTTATTTTTGGGGGTATTTTCTAGCGGAGCATGGTGTTTCCGGAAAGGCATCTAGAGAGAAAGGCGCATAGCTGAGGCGGCGGGGATCGTGTACCATAGCAACGAGAGACGATTTCGGACAATCGCTGATACCCCTTACCATAAAAATCGTGCCCCAGTTCCATCACTTGCTGTGTTATCGTTCGTTGAGAGACATGGTGGATCTGCGATATGGTCGCACCTATTCATCCTGCGTCTCAGGGTATCCTCGTCGCGCAGGGACTTCACTGGACAGACTCACAGCGACTATGTGGGTACTTACTGGGGATGCTATGCCTATCGCGGTACCCATATCCCAGAGAGCTACCTTACCGCAGCGGGGTGCTTTCTGGTGACGATGTCGGGGATTCAAGAAATCCCGAGACGATCTTAAAGTTAGGACGATCTTACGAGCGTCCTAGCTTCGAGACCGTCTCTAAACTTACCTCAGCTAACAAGACCAAAAGATCGACAATTCCAAGACTCCATTAAAGTCTTGGCCACCCAAATCCACCTTACAAGGCGATCTGTGCATATCATCACAGACTGCTGACATAACTAGTTGCGTAGATTTAGTTTACGGCCGTAAAGTGCGAGACTCGCAATTACATACAGCCGCAAGCAATCCCTACAGTGTTACGTATCGTGCGCAAGTACTTCGTAGTAAGTAATTAATAATTCCTTCTCATATTCGATTTCTCCGCGTTAAAACCTGAAGATCGGAGTGTGGGGATGGACAAGGCGGAAGCCTCTATTTCGTGGAGTACGTAGACCTGGCGACCCGTTCGAAGGATCGCCTTAACTCCGTCAAAGCATCCGACCGCTGCCTGCGATCATAGGACCTTTTGCAGCTTGCCGGACAGCACAAGCAGCCAAAAAGGTATCCCGAGATCCTGCCATGCCATGACGCATCATCCCGGCGGTCCGAATGAAGAGGAAGTAGGTAGTACTTTTGGTCCCACTTTGGTCCCTCTCTCCCACGGAACGCCATGTACGAACTGACCCTTGTCGCGCAAGATGCGTTAGAGGTATAAGCGAATGCGAAAAATGAAGGAGGCCTAAACACATCCGGGCACGGGACAACTGCGGCCTGGGTGGTTGAGGCAATATCTGCAAGGTACTTACTAATGATAATTGCCTCTTAGTGATTGCCTGCGTATGTATGTACGATCTCCGCGCAAGTTAACAGCACGTTCACAATCACATAGTTCCAAAGGCAAAACTACATCCGTAAGGGACTCCGTACTGCTATGTAGTACTAAGAAGTGGAACCCGGGCTCGGTACGGGCTAGTTCGAAAGTGTTCATAGACTTTTACATAATAGCGTTACTGGGCGGCAACGGGCGTCTGTCGCTAGAATCGCCAATCAGAATGAATTCTCCATAATTTCAATCGCCACTGGGTCCATGAAGTCATCATGAACTAGCAAGCAGACCAGGGAAGTGGACGACACCAACAACCACAACAATAACGGGAACGGCAATATATCATTATAGAGACACTCTCTCTTGTCCCTGAGAAGCTACTGGTTTACCTGCTCCATATGTCATAGCTCATATGACTGACCACCTATTATAAACATAGAGGTGTCGGATGTCTTGCTGGCTTTGCGAGCCCGTCTAGCGCGAGGCCCGAGTTGCCCAGCTCCTCCGCTGATTTTCTATTATAGCCTGAATTTACGAATGTGAGTAGTACTCCAGTACGGGGTAGAAACAGTGTAATGTCTACTAAAGTCATTTGATACATCTTTTTAACGGGGCAATGGCTAGCGGGTTAGCCTCATCTAGGACTGAAGCAAGTTCCGATATAGCGGGAAAGAGAGATCCTCTAAAATCGTTGCGAGTAAATCTATTATCGTCAGGATCTATCCGCCTTGTTCATGGAGCACGGTACTTATTATTATCTCTTTGGAGGAGACAAGTGAGTACGGAGTAAAGCATGGAATGACCTTGCGCTAATCAGATGGAGGCCATGGGACCCAGAAGGATCATGGATAGCATCGGATGACCGAGTACGGGGTGGCAAGAGTCAAAGTATGTGATTAGGCGTGGAATTTTGTCTTTACTCTATTTGTCTGGGGGGCCATAACTACGTTTTTCTGATTATGTTCGAGCCCTCTGCCCTTGGCATGTGATTTCGTCCCCCTTTTTTGGCCGCCAAGTCTTTTCGAATTGAGTTGTGATTGACTGGTGTCTTTAGGTCACCTAGCCAGCGGCTCTAATCCAAAGCTGGTGGTGTACTACGGCAACCTTGACATCACGGCTCTCGGCGGTGCTGGCTTCGCTTCCCGACGATCTGTAGATCCGCTATCATGGGATCTGGCAGACTACCATGGGCTGAGCATCGGTGTCCAACAAGGCGATGCGAAGAAGTACACCATCACTCTCAAGGACCAGATATCCCCCAGGCGCCCGAGAGAACAGGGTACCGTCAGCTGGGAGTACGGCTTCGAGGGTCAAGCGTCCGAAGTGGTGATCCCTTGGCACGAGTTCAAGCCCACGTACCGAGGGAAACCTAAACCCGACGCGGAACCCGTGAATTTAAGGAATGTGAAAAGAATAAGCATCATGTGCCGAAGGTTTGCGTGCCAGCCCCTTCGAAATGTCACCGTCTACAGCTTTGCTAAAGCACATATAGTTTCTTCGGCGAACAAGAGGGGGCATTCAGACTCGAACTTCGTCACATCGCTGCAGTTACCTCTCAAAGCATCCCTCAACTCCGCTTTCAAAGTCGCGAGCAGAGTCTCCCGGGCCTCATTTGAAGGATAAAGAGATCGATCATAGCCCGAACACTACGCGCGACTCGTGGCTTAGCTGGCTATGTAGCTTCTTCAAATGAGACCAGCAGGAGTATCCAAGCAAGCACTGCCCCCATCAAAGCTCTTGCACTAGGTGGCTCTGCATCCTTTAGGGGGGCTTGAGATGTGTAACTAGCTGAATGGAAATCAAAGTCTGGCCAAGCTTCTAGTTAATCAATGGACTCCAATCATGCTTTGCTGGTTTGTGGATCACCCTGCGGATCTATGTTACTATATGGTGGAAAGTTTCCATGCCCCTATTTGGACACTATCGAAGACTGCTTGCTCCAAGCCCGCAGGTCAGTATTTTCACCGCTTGGGAGGGCGGAGCCTGCCACGCAAAAATGTGTACCGATGATCTCCGTTCGTTCCATATGTTAGTATGTCCTTACCTCGCAGCGGAGCGGTAGGGCGAGGCGACTTCCTATGGGTTCCTTTACAGTGGCACAATGTCATCTCGACCGTGCGTACTCCAGTGATGCGGTATCAAAAGGGGTTAGCAATTTCACGAGTCCCCCAAGGCTCAGGGGGGGAGGCTGTTCAAATCCGGCCAGACATGTACACAGTGCTTCCTTGCCCAATATATACACACATGTCCGAATGAGATGTGTCTTCGCCCCGGCCTTACATCGCATCTAATATCCAGGGACTCCACTATAGTCTAAAGTGGAAGTTGATTGCCTTCCACTTATTAGACTATCACCCCTGGTAACCCCGGACCTCTCGAAGATGCTTGTCGACACTCGCAACGAGCCCTAGGAATATCAATCCGACAGACTCCGACAGATTCCGACGGAAATCAGGCGCAGAGTGCCCAGAAAGGAAATAAGTCTTGGTACTTGCCAACCTTCAAACTCCAAGCGAAGAATCGCTGCCTGCCCGCGTACTCACCAGCTCACCCAAGGCAAACGCGGATTTACCAACAAGAGAAAGGGCCCCCAAGGCTTACGCAACCTGTCAGCTTCCCCCCCCCCTCAGGCCGCGTACCAGCATTGTAAGCTGGAGAGTCTCCAGTCCCCGGGCATAAGAATATTTAACGATAACGAGTTGTATCAGGTATGGATGCACTACATTTACCCCTTTTGGTAAAAGGTCCATCCATACCTTTCGAATCTCGGACCGGCCGCGCTTCAACGCTCACTTCGCCTCAAACACGGCGGTCAGCAGGCCCATTTCATCATCCCTGTTGCTTCAGCCCTCTTTGTGGAGTCCGCATGGCTGTTCTCAACGCCTTTGTCAGCCCGTAAGCACTTGCGGTGGCCCACACCATACATCTGTGGCGGGGATGTCAATTCATTTTAGGGTGGTAAATTATGCTCCGTCGCTGAAATGTAGTTGATAGGCTATATACTTAGATAGGCGTGTTTCAAGATGTATGTTTTGATGCATAGGTCCAAGGCTGTTAAAGATGTGGTTTCCGCGCGGGTATCGACTGTGAGTTCTGGCGCCCGCATGTCAGGGCGGCGATGACACCTGCTCCAAAGAGTGATATGCTCGTAAATACGAGCCCGCGGACTTGTGCTGAAAGAATACTCATCTACCATAGGGTGTCATAGACCATATTTGCCTGGTATATATCCGCCTCAGTCAGATACCAGTCTACGTATCTGGTGAGCTTAGGCCTATGCTGTCGTAACTTACCCCTATCGCCATACTATGCCGAGATTCAATGTGATGGATACGACCCCAATTTACTAGCGGTTGGAGTATCGCCCCTAACTCCTATTCATCAAAGCGATAGTTGCTTCTTCGAAGGAAGTTACATTGTTAAGCCACCCCTCGGGGACCGAGAACCACAAATCAACCTTTCCCTCTGCCAACGAAGTCTAGAAGGGGGAGAACGCCGATCAGAACCACGACCCTTGTAAGTATCCTTATGGGCGGTATACGGTCCTTTTGCTTGATTGGCGTTCGGATGATATGGGCCGAGGGATCCATGTGTGTTGGGGGAACGACCCCTGTGAACCTGCCGGAACACAGATCTAGACATTGACGCTCGAGGACTCAAGATTGCTCGGCCGTTAGTTCAGCAGGCGGACAGTGTCAATTTCCAGTCTAATAGAGATCCACCCATAAGACTGTCGAGGTACCGGGACAGTCAGCCTGGATGGGCTGTCCCTACAGTCTTCAGGGGAAACCCCGTTTTCAGCTCCAGGGTGTTCTTGCTCGCGTTGCCCTCCTCCTCAGCCGGTAATGCTCTCACACGAGCTCCATTGGAATGCACGGCGTCGATTGCTGACTAGTGTCCGTCCTCCTCTACCGCAGTATGTCTTATGCGGTCGAGCTCCTTCTTACAACAAAATACGATCTTGATGCTAATGTGTGCGTGGTCGCAGAATCACTGCCGGCAAGACTAGCTCGCTTCGGGGAGAGACCATGAATGAGCATCATTAGCTTTGGCCGTGGGGTACTGGTAGGCTTGAGAGAACTCCCCGGTGAGCTGCGGTCAAGTTATGAAAATGGTTAATCGTACCATAAAAGCTAGTAGCCTCGCCCTTCTAAGTTCTTCAGGGAGCCTCCGGTTCATCACCCTAGGGGCCCAAGTAACTACAAAGGGGAGGTGTCAATAGTAGATCGTGGATCCCGGTTTAGATGGAGGTGACTATGGTTGGGTGATGCTTGATATTGGTCGGGCTGGTATCTCGTAGTGCTGACAGGTCTAGTCGGTGCATACCCTTAGGGCTGGCCCGCTGGAGCATACCTTGCCATTTGGACGGCTTACCACGTATGTTTTCTTGTAGTAATGGGTGATCCTTAATATCATGTTCTCTCCATTTAGAATTTCATAAATAGGGCGTGGTCTCTCCTATGTGGAGAAGTATGGAACACGCAAAGGCGCAAAGGTGTTACCTCTCTTAATCGAAAAGAGAGCGACTGTCGCGTCACAGAACAGAGTAGCCTAGTTCACCATTTCGGTGGCCCAGGATTACAACTGATTGCGTGAAACATAATCAGAAACCGAGGGTATATCAATTGGTACCTTCAACCACGCTGGAACCTATAAACCTGATGGTACTTCCCAGGGCCGACCGGCTGTTTCCTAACGTTGTTCTCGAAGCTGACGCTGCCTTTTCGTCGCGCTCTATCTTTTAGTTTCTCTCGGCGACAAGAGTCAATATGGGGGACATATCTATCGCATAACGGCTAGAGACGGCCGCTCATCATCTCCTGATTCACCACGGTGGTTGAATATGGCAAGCGAGCAACTACCTTTCCTGCTAGACCTGGGACCTGCTAATGATTTAACCCAGAGCTGTGGCGTGGAGCATGTGCAACTCATCAGCGCCTACTCCGGAGAGGGTGGTTTCTGATTAGACGTGGCGAGTTCCGTCTAACTGTTGTTGGCTCGATAAACAACACCAGTGACCTCGCCGCTGCTGCAGAAGGAAAAGAATACGAGGCCGCGAGGAATCATGCGACCAGCTCTACTCAGCAACCCGACATACTCGTAGACAGGATGAGGACACCACTTGATCATCATCACGAGCACAGCAGAGAGCTGGAAGCCAAGGGCTGGGCTCTTCGAGGCGGCTTGTCCGACCAATGACAATCACGAATAGCTTCTCGCGTTGGGGAAGCGTCAGGGTGGTGTCTTCGCGGAACGCGTGCCGTATGGGTAATAATAGCCCTTCGCTTCAAGAACACGGATAAAGTTAGTGACGATTCATGTAATAGGGGTTGCCTCACGTACCTAACTTCCTGGGTATGTGCTCATAGGTGACACACATAGTCACCTACATACCTGCGAACTACATACATCGTACTTTGCATCATTTGTACAAGTAGGTTGAAATTAACAATTGAGGGTAATGCTGGCTCCCAGCTCCCTGACCCCCGCACCCCTTATAGTACTTATAGTGCATAATTCAATAGTTCGTGAATCCTGGGGCTCTTGAGCGGGCTGCAAGCAGCCGTCGTCTCCACCGGGGCAGTCTCGATCTCATTGAGCCCCCACCATGACTTCAACATACAAGTAAATAGCCAATAGTATGCTATTATCAGGCACAAGCAGCAGTTGGTTAATGAAGTAACATAATAAACATAAGGCTGATTTGCTCCATCGCAAGCCCGTCACATGCTGGGTCTAGAGCTAGAGCTAGAGCTACATACCTGAAGATGCTCGAAAGATCTGTCCGCTTGCAGTTTCTGCATGGTCACACGTGGAAGTGAAACACGTCCAATCTTTAAGAAGCTGTCGATCTTGGAAATACATAGTTAGTTGCCTCAGCAGCGGTGTGGAAAGCGAGGGGAGGCCTTGGGGGTTGGCGAGATACTCCTTTCCCTGCTGACCTCTTTACGTCCATCCTAGAGTGGATCACATGCAAGCAGGGTCACATGCATGGGTAGCCGTTTGTTGGTTCGTCTTCAGCTAACATACATTAATTCGCTTTCTATCCAGACTTTATCATATATTCCCGAGGTCTTAGAAACGAACTTAAGCATTCATCATTATATTCTTGATACCTGCCGCCTACTGTTTGCTGCATCAGTGGTGTTGCGGCTGTTGCAACAGCTTCTCAGTTAGCCTGCCGCAACTGCAACGCGGCACACGGCAATCCGCATTGACGAAGTCATGGCGACCGTTACGCAGGCCACGCCAACATTGCTGTCGACTGTCGCGACTACCATCGCGTCGTCGGCAGCCGCCTCGAGCAGTGGAGCACCTCCTCAAGGAGGTATCTTAGAAGGCGTCTCTCCCAACGCCTATTCTCCCTCGAGTCCGATACAGCTCTTTATCATTCAAGTAAGATCCGGGATAGACCATTGTCTGGCCATGTGTGCCTCTGCCCGCTCTGCCCTTTCACTCGGTGTAGACTTTGTAGTATCAATCCCAGCGCGGCATGCTCACACGTCATTTACCTCTAGGCCGGCATCATAATCATCTTCTGTCGTCTGCTTCATTATCCGCTTTCTCTTGTGGGCCAACCGCGCGTCATCGCCGAGGTTATCGGTGGTATTTTGCTGGGCCCGTCAGTCCTAGCCCGAATCCCTCACTTCAGAGATGAGATCTTTCCGACGGCGTCGATGCCAGTTCTGAACAATGTCGCCAATCTCGGTCTCCTCCTATTTCTCTTCCTCATTGGGCTGGAGGTGGATCTTCGCATGTTTACCAACAATTGGCGGGTAGCTCTGAGTGTGGGAATCGCTAGCATGCTACTGCCCTTCGGCTTGGGCTTTGCAATTGCCTGGGGGCTTTACCACGAATTCGTTGGCGGCGCCGCCGAGGAACTTGGTTTTGGCATATATGGCCTCTTTATCGGCACTGCCTTGGCCATAACCGCCTTTCCGGTGCTCTGCCGTATCTTGTCTGAGCTGGATATGCTAGGCACACCGGTAGGTGTGACAGTCCTCGCAGCAGGTGTGGGCAACGACGTTGTCGGCTGGGTTCTCCTCGCCTTATGCGTTGCTTTAGTGAACAACGGTTCCGGCTTGACGGCCCTCTGGGTGCTACTGGTCGCGGTTGGGTGGACTCTCTTCTTGGTTTTTGTAGTCCGGCCTCCTTTCCATTGGGCGCTGAGGAAGACGGGCAGCATTCAGAACGGCCCTACACAGGGTATGGTTGCCCTAACTCTTCTCATAGTCCTTCTCTCCGCCTGGTTCACAAGTAAGTAACACAGCCTAAGTCCTCTCCCCGGTCCCTTTTCAGCCATTTGGCTAACGATTTAGATGCTATTGGCGTGCATGCCATCTTTGGTGCTTTCCTTGTCGGCTTGATCTGCCCGCATGATGGCGGGTTTGCGATAAAATTAACCGAGAAGATTGAGGATCTCATCACCGTTCTTTTCCTACCGTTGTATTTTGCGCTTTCCGGGCTGAGCACGAACCTTGGACTCCTGAATGACGGTATTACTTGGGCATACGTCATTGGTGTCATTATATGCGCTTTCGCTGGCAAGATCATTGGCGGCACCCTGGCTGCCAAAGCAATGAAGCTTGTCTGGAGAGAGAGTTTCTCGATCGGATGCTTGATGAGCTGCAAAGGTTTAGTCGAGCTTATCGTCCTGGTGAGTTAAAAAGATTGCTAACTTGAATTGTAAGAGACGTACTAATGACCACATAGAATATCGGTTTACAGGCTGGTATCTTGGATACAAAAGTCTTTACTATGTTTGTCGTCATGGCGCTAGTAACCACTGTTGCTACAACACCGTTAACTAAGTGGTTGTACCCGCCCTGGTATAGGCAGAAGCTGGAAAAGTGGAAGCGAGGGGAGATTGATTGGGATGGCAAGCCCCTGAGTGATGATGACAACTCTGCCCAGTCAGCCAGGATACTGCAAGACACCGGAATTCGCCGGCTCCTGGTCTATTTACGCCTCGATAGTCTGCCCAGCCTCTTTACGTTCATCTCACTTCTGGGTTACGAAAAGGCCGACTCCAAATCCTCTGGAGAAAAAGGCGAATCTCTCTCCGGAAATACCGAGCAACAACCTGTTATTCGGAAACGACCCCTGGAAGTTCATGCCTTACGCATTCTCGAGCTCACGGAACGTACATCGTCTGTGATGAGAGTCACCGATGGCGACGATTATACCAGCCGGGATCCAGTCGTTAACGCGTTTAGAACTTTCTCTCAGTTACACGATGTCGCTGTATCTAGTAACGTTGCTGTCGCCCCTGAAAGCCTCTATGCCCAGACAGTCGTCACACAAGCTTCGGACCAGGGATCCGACTTTGTGCTGATCCCTTGGAGCGAGGTTGGAAGCAACACAGAAGACCAGTCAATCCCATTCAAAGTCTCGACTGAGGATCGCTTCAGTGGCCGATCTCATCTGGATTTCATACAAGCTACACTCTCGAAAGCCGTCTGTACTACCGGCATATTTATTGGAAATGGCTTTGGGGGTATCGTGCCCGCGGACACGCGCCCCGCTCTTTCCCGTACCGTCAGCCGTGTTTCGCTGCGGAGCCAGAGAGAGGCTGCGCTGCCTCCTATCGCCGATAAGTCGCACCACATCTTCCTCCCATACATCGGGGGTGCCGATGATCGCGCCGCCCTACGCTTCGTGCTGCAGCTTGCTAAGAACCCCCACATTACTGCCACCATTGTCAACCTGATCTGGGCCGAGAGTTGCGACGAAATCACAGTCGCTCCTGAGGGACCCAGTCCTCAGTCTCCAACTGAATTGTCAAAAGACGCAATTAACACGGAAACCACAGCAGAAGATAGTTCCCTTCTAGCTACGATGCGATCATCTCTGCCGACGGAGCTATCCAGACGAGTCAGTTTCACAGAAACTACAGTTACTACCAAGTCGGTCGTCAGTCAGGTCGTGGAGTTCGCAAAAGCTGCGGTTGGCCAGAACCCGCGGAACGCGGGCGATATTGTAATTGTTGGTCGCAGGCACCCTAAGCTGCCGATGGAATCTCAACTTGCCAACCAGGCCAACACTGAGGCCGAAATCCAGAGAACAATCGGTGTCCTCGCCGACAGGATAGTCCATGAATCTTTGAAAGCCAGCGTGCTCGTCATCCAGGCCGCGAGCCGCGGACTCGAGTCATGATGCGTTTACTTGCTTGCGGCGTCTATGGCTTGTAGGGTGTGTGGTTCGTCTTTGCATAGATGGGCAAGCGGAATATAGGAAATGCGGGGGTTTGGAAGTAGGGCCGGAGTATTTATGCTTCTATTTAAATAGACAAGTTATGTATGCCTTTTATGACTTGCTTTTTATGACTCTTTTGACCGGAGAGGCAATTCACACGTGAATTTAAGGTTTCGGTTTAATCACCAAGGATACCACTCTAGCAAGGCTCTTGATTTCCGGTAGCCATACCTTTAGTTAGGATGATTGGCACACTGGTTTTGCATCTTATACAATCAACATGCAAGATAGACTAAGTCGAGGATGTTACTGCGTTTTAGGACAGTCGCAAAGGAACCCTCAGGGGCGCTTGTTCCGCGGTTTCATCGGATATCCGGTTAACCACATCCTCAGCCTGTTATGACCAGGAGAGGGATAGATGCGACGCCAATGGCGTTTTACTCTATCCATTATATTAATAAGTCGTCTATATAATCAATGAGGCACATTTGCCGTATCGTCACATACAATTAAGATATTCATGTAGGTCTCGATGCTCACCGAACCCATTTTATTTACCCAGGTAGTGTATGGTCGGTCACCTATGAGGGCCGATGTTCTGGCCACTATGTATCTGTCTGAAATCATACATACCATCGTACATAGCCCATAGATCCCGAGACCATCTACCACGAACGATGACGACCCCAACAATTCGGAAAGCTCCAAAACCCCCGGCCCATAGCGATCCCACGATGGCGGGCCCAGCCCACCGTCCCGACGATAAGTCCTTCGTGAACTGTATCTCGGACCGCAAGCGGGACCAACCGCTTATCTATAGTACATCCATCCTTGGCGGCCGGGAGGCAGGCTATGTGCTTGTGTCTCTCTGCCGGCCGCCTACTCTGACGGCGACACGCTGGCGGCTCAAGAAGTTCCTCGCCGCCCTGAACGAGGTCCAAGCTCCTGAGACGGCGCTTCCGGGAGAGCAGCTACTTAACTACCGCTAAACGGCGGATTCCTGCGGGGAAGCCAGGCTCGTGAAGAGGCTGCGGCGGAAGAAGATAGGCGTGAGCCCTGGGCAGCTGCGTGGGGGTCTTGCCCGAGGTCACCTCCCCGAAGTTCCCCGCCGAGAGTGGCCTCGCCGGGATTGGGATGTTGGGGATATGTATGCGGTGATCCGCGACGAGGGCATTCACGCCCGTTACCATTTCTTCGCCTAGACCTGGCGGAGCCCTTGTGGAAGGAGTAGTCAGTAGTGATATTCTTCCCTGGGAGTTCCTAAAATCAAGTAACCATCGGAGAGGACCGTGCAGAATACGCATCATGCCTTATCGCATAAGGATAAATCAAGATAGCGGCTGTTCTCATCCGCCGGCTACACTCACGCTGCACAGGCTCCGAAAATCCTTTGCGCAAGAAAAGCGCTGTTGCAATTATAACAAGTTTATGGCCTTTCACCCGGTTCGATGAACGTCGCTCGAGTTTGGACCGCCGACCTACCTATCAGATGTGGCAGAGGGGATGGTGCACGCGCATTCCCCGGCGAACCATCCATCACTGTTCCTAGCTCCCGCGCACCCAGGCGCTCGAGGCTTAGGGGTCTTAAGCGAACGCTTGAGTATAATCTCGCGGCTCCTTATGAGAAGGTAATTGGGCGATAGAAGTTATATACCTAAATACGCCCCGCGCGCTATGGTCTTCCGCTTACCGTAATACCCTTAACCCCTATAACGGCAGACTGGGCACTTCATCTTTCCCGGGCGCCGTATCCATCAGCCGTGATGATTCCACTAGTATTTGCCCATCCTTCTCGGCGGAATATGGGTCCTGCCCCGGTGGAGCATGCGAGTACACAGCACAGCCTTTGCCATTGATGCAGAAGGAGTCACTGTAAGGGCTAGCAGCCGGGCTTCAAGGTCGAGCATACATCACGCTGCCGTACACTTTGCGGCACTCCTATCCTGACCAGAGCTAGCTTGTGACGGCGGTTCTCTGGAGCCCACTGCCCGGGCATCCGGGTTGCTAGGGGTTACCGACTTGTGCGTGAATGCTACTCCCTCGATGGACGGGGAAGTGACGGATGCTGACTACTTCATGGTGAAGGCTGCGCCTATGTTTTAAGAACTAAGGCGGATTACCCGGATAATTATTAATGTCAGTCCTGGGAGTCACATGTTAGATAATAGCATGATGCAGTCCTGGCGCAAGGAAGGCCATGATACACGTTACCTATTGAACACGAACGTATAGGACTGCTCAATGTGAAGCTGGCTGTGACGGAATCGGGTTGTTCGTTGAGTTCAGTCTTCAGAGAAACATATGCTTCTTTTGTCGACAAGCTTAGACTTCCTTCATCGTTGCTCAGCCAGGAGGCCCTCTCCTCACGGACTACAGCCGTGGGCGACAACAAAGTGTTCAAGGGTCCGGTCGCTAATTGGGTCCTATTGTAGGTCTTCGTATAGGCCTCATTAAACTATCTCAGAGCCAGGTTGATCACCGCAGGCCCAGCATTGCGGCCCAGTTAATCTTGACCTCGCATGCCTTGCGTACGTATCCGACGGAGGGCGAACTAACAGCAGTAGCAATAATTGTTAGCGGTCCGCGTTATCGTCCTATAGAAGTTCTGATAGGCCACATGCGTTCGTAAAGATTTGGTCGGAAAGACACGCAGATCGGACAATCATGCAGATATGCGATACCCAACCTAGATAAGCAGAGACCATCTGGTGTGCACAGCTACTCTGTACAACCTCACGGCGGTATTCTTTATTAGTTACCTCCACAGTCTCACAATATTTCCTAAACAGCTAATAAATATACACCCATATGATTTGTATATAAAAATCCCTCCATTAATTTCTTTGTGTTTTCCCACCAATTTTAAAGTAACGCTTCGTGTGATGCCACTGTGCTAAAGTTGTCGCAATAAGAAAATCTTCAGAGATGGGGTACCACGCTTTAATTAACTGCGACGTTCACGAAGGTGTTTGGTTTCTGATTTATCAAAGCTGGGATTTTAGTGGAAATTACGAAAAGGTCTTGATTAAGTAAACACAGCTGTTAGTAGGTTGATAGAACGCTGTATATAGGTTGTGGTGATGATGGCTTCCAGATATCCAGAAACAGGTAGATTTCAATACAAATTCTATGGGAATACACTTACTAGCTGTGATGGAAACACGTGGGATGGTGGAGGTAAGTAACAAAGAATATCCCTGTGAGTTGTAGTTCGTCTGTAGTTGTTGCAACTAAGAGTTAACCAGACCCACCTCTTTGTGCGTTTCCCCGATCCCCCTGCACCTTGTTAAGGGCCTTGGCAGCTTCAACTTGGCCGTCTGGCCATGCTTCTCAACTACTCTGGTGCAGTACGTCGTTTCTTCTTGTCGGACCAGCACGGGCATCTTGATCCTGCGTCGGAGGTTTTGATTCGGGAGGAGTACGAACTAAGAAACATGCCTAAGCGGAATGGGTAATTGCCGGTTGAGGTTTCGTCTTGTCAACCTGCAACGCCGCTGCGGTCACAATACCGTCCGGGCTTCGCCGGGCTACGAGCATACTGTACGACCTCACTGCCAGTCTCTTTTTCTTCCAATACAGACGATGGTGCTCGAATTCTCGAGTGCTGCCATTGCTTTGGTTGTTCTTGGTTGAAACAAGCCATATGTAGAGGGAAGCAACTGAGTCGAGGTAGCTTGCCTGCGCTGTCGAAACTTACTGTACGCAGCGGACATTTGCTGATTTTGGTGTTGTTTCTGAGACTTCGGATAGTGTTTCAGGCACAGAGATAGAGCAAATCCCCCTGCTGACTATGGTTGCTGACTATGGTTGTAAAACGCATCATCCGTTTACATCGAGATATCAATGCAGCATCACGGAAATCACATCGTACCGAAAGTCGCCTTGCGCTATCCGCTTGGACGTCATCTGTCATTACCGCAGTTCTCTGACAAGAGTCGCCCTCATGAGGACGCCGGCACCCAACGTTCATCCACGACAGCTAGGACGGGCTCTTTAAGCAAAGAGGTCCATCTCATCCCCCGGAATGACCAGTATATTCCGAGTTTGTGGCTACAGTGAGGACCTCAGCCCATTTACGAGAATCAGGAGAGCTGCTGAAACTCGCGATGGCCCGGTCCTGCATGCCGAGATGCTCTTAAATCGTTAACAGAGTTACTAAGAAGCTAAGCTTGCTGGGTTGTTACTTAGCAGCTTTAACCGACCCCTGTCCGAATAAAACCTCGGTACGCATTCCAGACCGTGCAAAAACAACTAAGCTATGTACGGCTAGCTAGCGTATAGCAGTTCTCACATTGCTGCAGATTGGATCAATGTATCTCGTTAATTCTCCGAAGAAGCACGTCTCCGCAGTTGGCTGTCCTATAGGCCCCAGATTGGGCCGCAAGAACATGTGCTGCAATGAAGGTTCATCTAGTCCTGATAACGGGCGTGGCTACCTGAAGAAAGCATTGCTGTGGCTTTGTCTCTTATGTCAAAGAAGCACTGCCTGAAACGTGGCGGCCCTGGTGAAGGGAGCTTGGCAGAGCCTCGGCAGTGTAACAGCCGCAGCCTAGCCTGCTCAGGAGGTTTTCGAGACTCGGAAAGGCTGATACCATGCAGGGGATTCACAAATGACGAAACTCAATTCAGTCTAGACAGGCCGTTAAGCCGATGGCAGCTCTGGGTTCGGATGAACAGAGTGACTTACTAAGATATCATCAGCTCATTAATATCGCACGCCCACGGATTATCAGCCGTGTTAGCAGGCCAGGTACCTACCCATCTCCTTGCCATCGCATCGAGCCCGGTGGGTATATGATATTGAAACATCCCGCGGATTGAGGTATTCAGCCCCAGAATCCGCAAAAATAGTCCCAGGAGCTCCATGATGCAGGTACGAACACGTCGTGGGGTTCGTCTGGGCGCCCCTTGCCCCTTGATCGCATCCACGATATGATCGCTCAAGAGTCCTGCGATTTCCCCAAGGCTTGGGCGCTTGGATGAGCCAGAATGGATAAGTTCGTTCCGTCCGCACATCACTTCCCTCGAAAACTCGTCAGGCGAAGTTCTCTCTTCCCCCCTCATTCCTTTCTCTTGGCCATCTTCGTTTCTCATCTTCTAGGTATTACCTATATTGTGCTGGTTCACTTTTGTCGTTCTCTTTACTTCAGTAACAGCTCGTTTCTTTTCGACGATAGAGCCAGTCTCAATCTGTTCAACTATTCTTTGGTATATCTAATTTACGCCTGTCTTGTTTGGAGTCTGCGTCGGTCCGGTTCCTGTAATCATGAAGTCTCTCCAGTTATGTCCGTTGACGCTACTTTCTCTCGTTGCTGTTGCGGCGGCGGCGATGCCCGAGAAGATAATCGAGACAGTTACACATGAGAAGGAGGTAATGCATACTGTGGTAGAGACGGTGGAGCACCCAACGACGGTTCATGAGACGGTCCACGAGACGGTCCACGAGACGATACACGAGACTGTCCCCGTCCATGTCACCGAGGAAGTCCCTGTCCACGTCACGGAGACTGTCCCCGTTCATCTCACAGTAACCGAGGTCTCGCACGTGGTTGAGACGGAAGTACAACATGTGACCCAGGTCAGCACGGAGATCCAGGAGAAACCGGTGACGGTCCCTGTCACCCACGTCGAAACTAAGGTCGAAGAAGTCGTGAAGACTCTGCCAGTCACAGAGGTACAGACCAAGATCGAGACGAAAGTCGAGGAGGTTGTGAAGACGATGGTACAGACCGAGGTCCAGGAGCACGAGGTCACGATCCCCGTGACAAAAGTCCAGACGGAACTCAAGGAAAAGATCATAACCCACGTCCAGAGTGTTCCGGTCACCCATACGCAGGTCGTGGAGAAGTTCGTCACGCAAACATCGATCCAGAAGGAGCACGTCACGATCCCGGTAACAGAAGTCCAGACCAAGGAGGTAGTGAAAACGGAAGTCACAAGCGTGCCAGTCACCGAGACGGAGATCAAGGAGAAGGTCCTGACCCACGTCCAAAGCGTCTCTGTTACCGTCCCGGTTACGCATACGCAAGTTCTTACGGAGACCTCGGTTCAGCATCAGACAATCCCCGTGACCAAGGTCGAGACCGAGAAGGTCGTCCACACGCTGACAGAAGTCAGTACGGCCCATGTCACTCTCCCGCCGGTCACCAAGGTCAAGACCCAGAAGGAGACGGTGGCAGTAACGGAGACGAGCATTCAGCAGCAGGACGTGACCGTCCCCGTGACGGAGGTCCAGACAGAGGTCAAGACCGAGGTCAAGGAGAAGCTGGTGACGCATACGGTGGCCGTAACCGAGAGCAAGGTGAAGACGGAGACCGTACACGTCACCCAGCCGCCCGTGGTCGAGACGGTCCACGTCACCCAGCCGCCCCATACCGTCACCGAAACCGTGCACGTCACCGCGGACCCGCACACCGTCACGGAGACCGTGCACGTCACGATTCCGGGCCACGCCGAGACGGTCACGGAGACGGAGACTGTCCACATGACCGCCACAGAGAGCTGCGCGGCTACTTCGACAGCCGGTGCCCCGCCGGCCGAACATGAAATGCCCCCAGCTGAACACGAAACGCCCCCAACTGAACACGCACCGCCCCCAGCTGAACATGAAACGGCCCCAGCTGAGCACGCAATGCCTCCGGCTGAACATACCACACCCCCAGCCGAGCACGCGACGCCCCCTCCAGCACACACAATGGCCCCGGCTGAACATACCACACCCTCAGCCGAGCACACTATGCCCCCTCCAGCACACACAACGGCCCCGGTAGAGCATCCTCCCCCGATGGCCGAAGAGCACCCGGCCACCACCACGGCCTTACCGATGATGGCGCACGACAATAGGCGACGGCACTGGTGGTAAGGAAAGGGGGGGATAAGCGGGGTCACCGGTCGGGGCAAGAGCCGCAGTAGCCAGGGTTAGGATACAACTAGACGGTTGATTTGATGATTATTTTCATTGCGTAAGCGTACGCGTAACGGACAGATGTTAGAACTCCTATGGCCGGGTCGTTAATTCTAAAGTCTCATGGGGACTTTCCTGTATTTATTTTCCTTTGGGATATCTTAGAAGTCGAGCAATTGATTCGAAATTCGACTTACTGTCTGTCTGTCCGTCCGTCCGTCGTTTCCTTTTTCTTTTGCTTTTCCCTTATCCTCCCTGCCGGCAAGGAGCAGCGTCCCTGCGTTCGATACTCTTGCGTTAGACGCACAGCGCTCAGGTAGAATACTCTCCCAACTCATGGCACAGCTCTCATCACGATGTCTCCATGCGCGCTTCCCCCCGGTGGTGAACTCTACCCCGGCCGGCCACAGCGCGCTTCGTCCATTACAATAGCTAGAACAGCCCACAGACAAAGATGTCGCCGTCATTGTAGCCGAGAGACCGCGGCTCCCCGAACCTCGCCCCGGGACCCATCCCTCCCTAGTCAAATCCTCTCAACGCTTTTTCTTTCTCTTCCGCGTAGTCCCTCATCCGTCTCCCGTCCTCGCCCTCAGTAGTATATGCAAGCAACCATTTCAGTTGCCTCCTCTGGATCAGGGGGCTGATGGCGTTCTGGGTCTCCTTGTCCTCTTTCCCATCGCGTTCGGGATCAGCGGCCGAGAATGGAGTTTTATATATTACATGTTCCGCGGTCAGGGTGGACAGGGAGCCCAAGGTCTTCCTCCCCTTTCTTACGTAGGAGATGGCAAAGCGCCCAGGGGTGGAAAGTATCTGAGCAATATCACGATAAGGGGGTTTGCCGCCAGGAGATTACTCCCACCAAGTGTTCCGGTAAGGGAAGACCCCAAAAAGCGACCCGATGTTTAGATTTCTAACTGTACGCAAGGATACTCAGGAAAGCTGTTGCCTCATACGTCTAAGCATTTCTTCCCTCATACGTTGTCCTGCGTCGATCACTCGTTCCGTTCGGGATGCTGTATGCTTCGTCCCGCGCTCGGTAGCGTCCAATCCTTAGCCCCTGGGCTGTTGGTTCGTAACATCCAGTCTGCGTACCATAGATCCTGGGACATAATCCGGTGCTAACCACTCCTCCGGCTGGCCAACTCTAAAGTGCACCCTTAAACGCCTCAGTCTTTACGAATGTGGTAGTGCTAGTCTCCTCATCGATATTCTGCAGAATCAGCAGATCAACAACATTACCGAGATGATTTCAGTTGTCAACGTCGTATCCTGCGGAGCAGGCAACGTTATCTCCGCCAGAAGACTTCCTCGAGCAGCGAGGTCCCACGCTCGTTCTGTTGCTTTCACTGGAGCATTTATTGGCCAATCTTTAATTAAAGTTGGATAAGTACCTCGCGGATATCTACTGACACAAATCATCGAGCATCGAAATGACTGGGGGTGGATTGATCAGAACGGTCTTCCAATTCAGATGACGTTCGATTTTCCCCTTGTTGAGCCAGTAACGGGGCATCATCCAATAACTGGCTTGGCTTCGAACCCCTCGCCTTCTCCGTAATACGTGTAGGATTGATTGCTCTGTGCGCGGTAGAAACGACGCATCGTAAGAAGGGGGTGGGTGCCTAGGCATAGAACGAATGTATTCCACTTGGGATAAAGAGAGCTATACTAGGGACCCGAAACCTGGAGCCAATCTGTTGCAGGAACAACTGCACAGGGAGAGACAATGTGCGATGATAGAAAGAAGCTATCTGCCTGGTGGCAGGGCTTTCACCCCGCGACACAACGTTGTACAGATGTCAACATTCTAGAGCTTTCGAGCCCTTTCTATGCATATGCACCTTGACCCTGTATCAATCATCCCGTCTTCCGCCATGCCGTCTCCCGTCCTCCCGTCCCGGAACCCCCAAATCCCTGTCGAAAAGCCCCGTTGGTTGCTCAGTCAGTCAGTCAGTCAGGGTCCGGTAGCTAGCTTTAAGCCCCAACTCCCTGTTTTGGCGCAGCCAGAAAAGGCTTCGAGGTTCGGGGTTGGGTTGAGTCTGTACCTCAGCTAAGCTGTCGAGGCGCCACGCCATCCCCCTACCGACCTAACCTACCTCGGGATACATAAGAAGGGTGAGGGGGAAAGAAAGGGAGACAGACGGTTTCCTCCTATGTAAAGGGAGGTAGGTAAGTAGATGGGGAGGCCCGTAATAACAAAGGTGAAGTTTTTTTTCCTTTTTAAACCTTAGGGGGGATCGCACCGTACCGTACAAGTAAATGTCCCTGGATGGACGGGTATTTTCAGTCCGATCTCAAAGCGAGAACAGCATAAAATACTTTCATATCTACCTTGTGAGTAAAGGAAAGGACTTTGGTGGGAAAATCACCAACCGAAATCTCTCCTCCCGGCCCTTCCTACAGGGCGATTTCGACCCGGCAGCCGACAGCACGATTTGAGACGGATCCTCCAAGTTACTTACTCCAAGCCAGCACCAACCCTCTGATTATAACGCAAGCAATGGTCCAGACACACCCAATCAGACCAGGCACACACATCCGGGACCGAGCAAACAAGAAAGGGGGCAGAAGGTGCCGTGACTGAATCAAGATCGCTTTTCTCTTCCATTACCGTCACATCCATATACACACACCTAATGCTACAATAGCAGGACAGCAGCAACTGCACACTGCCCAACCGGTTGCCTTTGCGCGGTCCTCCTCCCATCTAAAGATTCCGCCCGCCTGCCTGAATGTAAAACGCAAATGCTTTTGACGCCATGCAACACAAAAGAAGAAGAAAAAACTGTCACAACAGTCCAACCATGAACCCATCCATCCGTTTCATCCGTACACATCAATACATTCAGCCGTCCATTCCCCCCTTCCGATAATCCGGGCCGACCAAGGTCTCGTCATCGTAATACAACCACCGGAGAACGAACAAGCGGGAAAGGGGTGGCGAAGCCGCAGGTTATCGTCCCTCCTACAGAAAGAATGAAGTTCTCCGGCTTCCTTAGATGTCGTAAAAAACGCCTCAAAACGCCGATTATATGCAGCATGTCTGTAGGATGTGGTATATCTGAAAATCCTTCCGAAACCCAATAACTCCCCGGGGTATACCGTTCTCTAAAACCGATTCCTTTAAGGGAGACTGCGCCGAGACGGATGCCATGTAACAGGTGTCTTTGGTAATTTCAGGGTATAGGGGTATAGGTATATGCCGATG